>JAUJYZ010001523.1:0-162500 GCA_033675265.1 Actinostola sp. cb2023 | reverse complement strand
GTTCAATATATTGTCCTATGGAATCAGCTCTGGATGTGAAAAGTTCCAAAAGAATATGAACAAGACTAAATGGAGTGGAGTACAGCATCGATGACTTGTTTGTGCATGGAGCGACAGAGTCAGAACATAACGAAAGGTTAGATGCAGTACTGAAAAGGATAAGGAATGTAGGTATGACCCTCAACCTAAGCAAGTGCAAATTCAACAAAACCCCAGTCTTAGTCACATGGAGAGTGATAGAGGCATAGTAGAACAGATCCTGAAAGCTCAAGTGAGTAGCAGACCTGTCGATCAGTCAGTTCATGAGGTCCGGCAAAACACTGATTTCTTGGAATGGTTAACCAGCTGAGCAAGTTAATGCATTGCATGGCAGATGAGACACCTACTACAGAAAGAAAAAACATGGTCTTGGTGACTACTCTAGGAACAAGCATATACATTCGACCAAGTAAACGCAGAGAGTTAAGAAGTCCACTAGTACTGGCGAAACACGATAAAAACAAATAAATATATATATATTGATGCCTCATCGTATGGTCTAGGAACACTGAGTTATTTGTAGTGCTACAGCAAGAGAGTGACCGGTACCAGTCGTGGAGGCCAACGCCTTTTTGCAGCCACAAGATCCAGTGTATGTGAGTAAGCCAATCGCATGGTCTAGGAACAGTAGTGCTGCAGCAAGAGAGTGACCAGTTCCAGTCGTGGAGGCCAACACCTTTTTGCAGCCACAAGATCCAATTTATGTGAGTAAGCCAGGGTAAAGGAAGAAGCAACTGATCCAAAGACATTATTATTATTATTATTATTATTATTATTATTATTATTATTATTATTATTATTATTATTATTATTAAGAAACACAGAGACCCAACGTAGAGGCTCGTCCATCACCATGTGTTCACCATGTGCTGAATCACGTCCCAAGAGAGAGAACAAGCCTTCACTTCTATTTCTTTGGACGATGCCTGGGTTTCATTTTAAATTGATGTTTTGAGCAGCAAATTAAACGATAACCGATTTCGGATATTTTTCATTTAATTAATAGTGAGGTATTCTTAAATTTCATAAATATCACAATTTTAGTATGATAAAGAAAACATTTGTTGAGTTACGATTGAATCGATTTTGAAACAATGCATTCTCAGAGAAAATGCTTATATTTTCCAAATCTATCCCAGATGGATTTTTTTCAAATTACCTCAAACAAGTGTACAATTCAAGGATTACTGGTGCCAAGTTTCAAGAAAATCCGTTCCTTGCAAAATTAATGCTCCACAAGCGACTGCTAAATTTTACTCGCACACATTGTCAGCGCTTGCGCTGCCCTACAAATTTTAAAATAAAACTAAATTTGAAGTCTGAAAACTTCACATCACTCACAACTTTAGTGCAAAATAGGAGCATGTCACCTTAAGTATGATAAGTGAGAACTTCTCAGGGACGGCTAATGAGGTGAATTGACGGCTATTGATCATGAGTTGTCTAAATTTCATATTACATATTTATAATAATAATAATGTGACAGTCCGAGCATGAGACAAGACCTAGAGACAAGTGTTCACTGTCTTTTTCGATAACACAACAGACGGACCATTGTCGTACTTTCTTATCCAAAGTCAAGCAGTTTTGAGTATGGCTACGGGTGCATGTTTGAGAGAGGCGATCACCTTTATGTTGACAAAGGTGTGCGGATTTATTGAAAGTCAAATCTCTAAAATCACTAATCAACAACATCCATGTTTTTAGTCTGTAAATTGTATCACGTCAGTTCCTTGATTATCCATCGCTGTAAGGAACTTAGGAGCCTGATTTCACTCGCAAATATGATATACATATCTTCGTTCTACCAAATCAGCTATCCGGCGATCATATTGATACCACAAAACAAGTAAACTACGGCAGTCGAATCTCTACTAACGGCCACCTCTCTGTAACGGCCGGTAAATGTATATAGGCTGGCTCCCGGGGGCTGGCTGTTGTTGGGACAAAAACCCTGGCCGTTACAGAGATGGTCGCGACTGTAGTAATAATAATATATCTAAGTTGCAGAGGGTAAAAAATGTTGCAGCTAGGCTTCTTGTGGGTTTACCTCGTTTTTGCCATACTGACAGGGTACATTCAAAGTTTGGGAATGAGGAGTGAGTCTTTCTGACTTTTGAAGATTTCTAGATGTAACCTTCGTCATCGTAATGCCATACCGGTATTATGTATTATAGTTCCTAGTGCATATGAACAACATGCGCATAAATGTATAAACTATATCAATGTTTTAATTAAATTAGTATAAATGTAGGTCTTGTAAAGGTGCGGACACACGGTGCAACATTGCGTGCAATATTGCGTGCAATTTTGTTGCAGCGTGTGTCCACCCATGAAACTGATTGCTCGCAATTGACTAGCGCGCTAATATACGACGTACGTTGTTGTTCGCAATGTTGCAGAAGTGACTAGCGCGCTAAAATACGACGTACGTTGTTGCTCGCAATGTTGCAGAAGTAGGACTCGATTCTACTTCTGCAACATTGCGCGCAACATGTTGTAGAGGTGGACACACGCTGCAACAATACATGTTGCACGAAATGTTGCACCGTGTGTCCGCACCTTAATGCGACGTACCGATGTATTTCTATTTATATTCTCTTCAATATTTTCCTTTCCTTTCTTTTCATTTTTCACATTTCTCTTCTCTTTTCTTTTCTTCTCACCATTTATTTCTCTTTGTGTAAATTGACCGTAGTTGGATGTTTTGGTCAACCGATATGTCGCTCGTCGAGGACAGTAAACCCACACATATAGAACTAGCTTAGAACTCCAGACTATACATGCTTTTAGAGAGGAAACACAGTGACATCCACTCACACAAAAACAAGATTACATTTCCTGCAAATCAACTAAATTAGTTCTTGAAAGTAGGGCTTGTGGTTAATAGTGCCTTGTTCATGGTCAATATTATATTCCATTAATTGTTTGATTGAATTTTAATAGTTGATTCAAGAATTGAATCAAGAGAAGTATTGACTTTCATGCGAAGTGTTTGGTCTTCATTAGAAGTGTTTCTCAACAGCAACAAGGTCTCTGTCCAGTGTAAACATGTATTTATTAACCGATCGGCGCTGGATTGATTGACACCAAATCACAACATTTGATCCGCGTTAATCGGCTATTCGACTGATAAAATCCGCTTTTAATAGCAAATCAAGTTCAGGTGAAAGATCACAATCTACAAAACGTGTTTCCCACCGGCAAGCCATTACACTTAGTCACGAACAGCTCAATATATGAATATAGATCTAGAGTTGTTCAGTCGGAAAAATATTTATGTTACGTAAATCAGATATTTTGCGTATTCAGCATGGTATACCAAGCACAGGTATGTGTATCCGCGATGGCAGAGTCCTAGTACTGCTTCACCATAATAGCTATACAGGTAGCAGTTAGTGACTCTTATGAACAACACAAAACGTTTCCACAATCATTAGCTGAACCTCGCTGTAGCGACGAACGAAGTCAACTTCGATCTGTGTATCTAAGAATGAAGTCACATACCTTGACTATTCACAATCAACATTAATACGAACAAGCCACAGATCTTCATTATTTTCTGTCGGAGATTTCTTTGCTTTTACGGTGCCGCTTTTACGTTCTCTTTATCTTTGCAAACTGTTGTTTTGCTACAGAGGTCTAGCTTCTGTCATCGATGTCGATATTATGCTAATATTCAACCCTCTTGGGGAATATATTGTTGTTACGCTCTGTTGTGATTTCCGCTATGAAGATGACGTAACTCAGGGGAACATATTTATAGCCGTTGTCATTAGTGACGTGACCAAGGTAATATGACTGAGTAGATAACTTGGTGTTCTGATTATCAAAATCCCTCAGTTTTTAATCAGAAATCAGCTAAATTCAGTTTGTTGCCTTGCGTGATTCGTCATAAATGATCACTTCAAGTAAAGTTGCTTGTTTCTGATTTATTGATCTTTTTTTCGGTACCGGATGTTCCCAAGTTCTTCGCCTGCTAGTTTTAGACAAATTTGGCCTAATGGCATAGATACATGCCTTTTTGGAAAAAACTGTCCCTGTCGGTATAGTGCACACATTTTTTTTTTCTATTAAAACGACCTAAAACTGCACATATATATTCTAGCGATTTACATGCTCGACTTGTTCAACCTTTGTACGTATGAGCACACCCAAAGTAATCACCCACATAAAAGGACTATACAAAATATTTATTGACGTACTGGCAAAAGCGTTGCTATTGTTGGCGTACAATATACATGTATATTTAGCTTTTTAACTGACATACTTCAACTTCTAACTTATCCATATCAGTTAGCTTTTGTTTAGCTCCGATATTTCATTTCTCTCTGTACAACGACTGACAGTACTTGACGTACATGTTAGGCTTCTTTCATGTTTCTTACAGGGAAAGTCTACTTTCTCACGAGAAAGATAAATAATGAAGTGTTTATTCCGGACCAGCCGCCTTAGAGTCTTGTAGTTACAGGAAGGCAAACTACAATGCAATTGTTCTATTTTAAGTTGTGGTTATAAAAGCAACAGCAAATGTTGTTCTACTTGTCTAATGTGACTTTAACACAACGGGAGTTTGAGCGAGGGAGGGAGGGGATGGAGGGGGAAGAGAAGACCCCGACACCGTTCACTATTGATCTTTGTTAATTTGTGAATCTACAGGACCATTGGATGCTCCATCTATTTTGTACAATTCTGGTTCACGTGGTCTGTATCTGCCATTTGATTGAGGGATATTCTGAAAGAAAAATAACAAACATTTACAAATTATTGGCTTTATAACCTGCACTTAGTCTACTGTACATTTCCCTGCTGACAAAAACTGGAGTCGCTCAAATTACTTTATATACAGACCACACGTGTGTTTGTGTGAACACATTTATACTCACTTCATCACTGACATAGATAGCAGGTCTATCTAGTTTGTATATGGCAGGCTCATGTTTGGAGTATCTGCCATTTGATTGTGGGATATTCTGAGAGAGAGAAAAAAATAGGTTTACACATCAGTGCAACAATTATTGTACCTAAGGATGGGGGAGGTGGGGATAGCTGTTGCACCTTTCTAACTAAAACAGTTACTCACTGCATCACTGCCATAGATACCAGGCCCTATATGTGATTCTGCCAAGTCTTTGTTGCTAAAGAATATAAAGGCCAAACATTACGTGCATAATCAACTTGTAACAATTACAATTTAATTTTGGGCTGCTGCATGACCCTTGCTGGGATTAGACTTAGCTAAATGGCAGTAGTCCAGTAGGTATAGACTTTACCTTGATTTGGTTTCTGATGTTCTGATACTCTAAAAAGCAAGATATTTCAGGTATAAGCAACATGTAGGAATACATTGTGTATACATGCAATGCGGTGCTAGACAAGCCTGTTGCATATTGATATGTTATGTAAATATAAAGTTGAACTCACTGCATCACTCCCATAGATACCAGGTCCTATGTGTGATTCTCTCCCATTCTTATTGCTGCAGAATGCAAAAGGTGAAAGGTCAATCAAATGATGCCACAGTAATAGCATAAGTATGTGGGTGTGGTTGGGGTGAAGGGGTGAAAGTAAACACCAATCTATTTTTAAATGTAATAGTCCAGTACATTACCCTGTTGTTTTGGCAGATGTCTGTCTATCTTGTTTATCTGTAGGGACAGTGAAACACACACTTGTCACCTGAACATTTTTTTACATTTTTATTCTCAGAATTTTCTTTACATTTTATTTTTATTGTCTATTTACAGTTTACAAGTTTTGTATGTTATTTTATACAGGACTGCATGGCCCCAGTTATACAAAAGGTGCATAAATCCTTATCCAGTGGATAACTTTATTGTTCAGCATCAACTAATTTTCCACTGGATAAGGATTTATATGCTGGATAGCGATATCCACATTTCATAGAACCGGAGCCTGATGTAAGAGTAGTCTAACATTGAGTGGGAGGCTATTCCCAGAACAACAGACATGTACAATGTACATAGGTATAGGAGCAATATGTATAATATGTATGTACGGTCAGTGTTTGTGTAAGTGAAGTGTGCCTTTCATATCTCAGTATCTTATTTATAATTGTTTATATTTTATTTTTACTCAATGCAAAATGATGTTCTGCAAATAGCAGCTATTGAATAAACTTACATTAAAGAACATGATGTACCTGATCTAAATCTCTGACACATTATAGCAGCTACAACAATAATCACTAATGTTAGAGCAGCAACAGCAGCAACCACAGCAATCATCTCATCAGATAACAGCTTACTTTCAACAGGCATTTTGGCATCTGATAGAGACACAAAAAGTTAAGAAAAGCCACCACCACAACAACAATTCAATAACTAGTTAACTTATTAACTAACATTAACTAAATAAGTAAGTACAATTTAAGTATAAAGAAATGTCTAAGGAAGTACAATGAAGTAAATAAATAAATAAAAAATAAATCAAAATAAAAAAATAAATAAATAAATAAATAAATAAAAAAAATAAATAAATAAATAAATAAAAAAAAAAAAAAAAAAAAAAAATAAAAATAAATAAATAAATAAATAAATAAATAAATAAATAAATAAATAAATAAAAAAATAAAAATCAATAGATAAAATAAAACAAAAGTAGAAATGGGAATAATAAATGAAGAATCAAATGAGTTTAATTGCTTTAACAGAGTTTTATCTATAATTTATAATTTTTATTGTATTAGCTTTGCCAGAGTGCACAGTTGTATGTATTGTTACAATTACAATTACCTTCAACTTCAATGCTAATTGAAGCACTCTGACCTTGTCCATAGTAATTCCATGGTATACACACATACTCTCCTTCATGATGCTTCAGTGTCACATTAATCACATATTGCTGTGATGTAGAGTTTTGTACAAGTTCTTTGTTGTGGAAAAAGCTGAATGCTGGTGGTGGATTTGCCCTGGCAGTGCAATTGATGACAGTGGTTGATTTATGCTTGACTGCCTTGCTTGGACCAAAGATTTGTGTATTAACTGGCTTATCTGAAAATCAATAGCCATATTCAGGTTGGGCAGAAATCAAGCATGATTGCATGTCAAAAACGTGGAACATTAAAGCCTGACTCAGATATATACTTACAAACAACATTGACTTTAATGATAGATGGTGTTGTATAAAAACTGCTTTTCATTTCACATTGATATTGAGTATCATCATCATGGCCAACATGAAATATTGTCAGGGAATGGTTTGTCAAGCTAAATTTATTGTTGCCTTGGAAGAGAATATCTGGTAATGACTGGTTGAGACCATAAATAGATGTTTTGGATGCCAATCCCTCCCAGCTTTTACTTCCAAATGGCTTCTCTCTGCTCCAAAGTACCACATGGAACTGCTGTGACTGCTGTTGTTCTTGGTCAGATAGCAAGAACTGACATGGTAATGTAGTATTTGAACCAATGTAAGAATTGATCACACGACTTGATTGTTGAATAGGAGACCATTGGAAGCAATCTATGGAATGATATATATATGCATATATATATATATTCTGTTATTTATTATTATTTTAAGTTGACAAGTACCCTGCAAGCAGAGGTTTTTTTCTACTCGCCCAGGAAGCGAAAAAAAACTCTGCTTGCAGGGTAGTTGACATGACAATAATAATAATAATAATAATAATAATAATAATAATAATAATAATAATAATAATAATAATAATAATAATAATAATAATAATAATTTAATATTATTATTAATAATAATAATAATAATGATAAAGATAAAATATTGTAGCAGGTATAATACACTCAATCATATATGACAAAACAATATATATGCACACAACAGCAGTCAGACTACAGTAAAGGAGAATTAAACAGCAGCTATATGATAGAATTTATCGACAACTTCAAACATTTACATGTATATATAGAACGAACATTCAGAAATAACTGGTAAAGAAGTACAGATGCATATTTCATAAGCTTATAAGCTTATAGTCTATGAATATTTTATAAGATCAAAACTTTGGTGACTTTATAATCACATATCAACCTATACATGCATGGCTACAAGGCAATAACATCAGCTAGTAAGCTTATAAGACTTACATGTAGCATTATTATAGGGGAGCTTACTTAAAGATCACACATAAAAGACTTGAATGTTCGATAAAAGAACAATGTACATAAAATGTAGCTTATTAAGACTTGTAGTTGTAGTTCATCAAACTCCAAAGTGCTTCACGAATGATTCATGATTTGAAGGTCAAATGTTGTATTGACTCTATCTACTGTACATATGTCATCGAATCAACCTACCTGTCGTTCGAAAGAGTAAAATCATCCACATTAAATGAACAATCTTTCCCTCCATAGTTTCACTTGTTTGTCGTCTCTATTATGGTGATAGATCGTCACTAGATCGTCACTGACGGCGACAGCACCTTCAAGTATGTCAGTGATTTATACGCTCGATCAATCACTCGAACAACATCCGACAGTAATCCGAACTCAACCGGAACACGAAAAAGGATTTCGAAATCTGGAATGTGAAAACTGTACTGAGTGGACGGTGGAATGGAATCAAGCAACTCCCTTGATCAAGAGAAAATAATGTGACAGAGAGGGAGTCTTGCGCTTGTTCTTGTTTATATTATGTAGAGTTCATAGACCGACAGACCGTGTTTTATCGGCATATATCGAGCCGAAGGCGAGGATCTTTAATAGAACCGATAAAACACGGTCTCGAGTTCTATAAGCTTAGTAACCCCGCCGATAAACTCCGATTCTACTGAAGGTCACTGAACCAAACATTCATTTTAAGGGTTAGAGACTAACCCATTTATTATTCAAACAGAATACACTGCAGTTGTGAAATGTTCAAAATATAATTTTAAACACGGTAAATAAAGCAAAAATATATTTTTCGCTAGATCTTCCGACGCTTCTCTACAACCATTCCAATTGCAACCATTCTACAAAGAAAACACGAATAAAGCATTTATTTTTTTGTTTTTAAGTCATAAAAAGGCAAGTTTCATTCAACATTTATGTAAGCTCTGAGCTTCTTCACTCAACGAACAAGAAACTGACTGATAGCCGACGGCAAAAAGTGCTTGTTTTGAATAATAATTAGGTTTTTTTTTTTTTAGTTTTCATCACTGAAACTCCACAACGAGTTTGACGAACAGTCGTTTTAGGGTGAGCATCTGCTATTATTTCTTCTATTTCTTCTTTAGCTAGTTGGTTAAACCTGTCTTTGTCAGGATCAACAGCCGCCATGACACCGCTGCACCGTGCGTAAAACTTTAACAGACGGCACTAGTGCGTTGTCATCAGATGACACATAATCACGTGATCGAGTTTAGCCAATCAGAAGCCACAATTTAGTACAGTGTATGAAGTTTGAATAATAATAAGCAATTATTGGATGAGGTTGAGCATGATATCGTAAATTATCAAGACCGAGGTCTGTGTTATCTGCCGAAGCCGTAGGCTGAGTAACACAGACCCGAGGTCTTGATAATTTTCGATATCATGCGAAAACCGAATTCAATAATTGTTTTATTAAACATTTTGTATTAAGTGAGAACACAATTATAATCAGGTCAATAAATGCTGCCATGGCCTGCATTGACACTGCAAACCTACCGCTCTTTATGATTGAATCCCGCCTTGAATGAACTTGACAGGATAAATCTATTATCTGTAGCAGATAATAGATTTATCCTGTCAAGTCACAGGCTATCGAGAATTAACTGCATGCTCTCAGCCAATCAGATGCGAGATATTGTGAGTAAAATGTTTAATAATATAAAGCAATTTAATATTGGATGAGGTTTTGATGATATCCGGAATTATCAATTAGTGTAGAGGTAAGTGTTATTGGCCGAAGCCGTAAGCTGAAGCCAATAACATTTGACGAGACATTGATAATTCCGGATTTCATCAACTGAATCGAATTCAATAATTGTTTTATTATACATTGTGTATGTGGATTGAAAGCAATCCAACAACAACAACAAATGAATGAGGATTGAAATGACAGCACTGTAGTAACCTACAGATAACAACCAATCCGCTGACCTACGCAGGCTCGTTTTTGCAGATAACTGCCTACCGATAACCACCAGACCGCTGAAATATCGCTGGCGCGCACTTGATCATTCGACTCATTTCTATCCGCAGTTCTGATTGGCTGAAAGACCTGCAAATAACTGCGTACAAATAACGGTCTGAGCATGCGCAGTGAAGATTAAGCAATGTTCGCTGCAAATAACGGTCTGAGCATGCGCACTTAATTGATCATTCACAATGTAAACATGGCAGCTCGTTTTACAATATTTTTTCTTGATGTTTATATTCAATAAATTCCTTATTGATAGAACTGAGTCGAATGATAAAACAATTATTGAACTCGGTTATCGCAAAATATCGTGATTTTGTCAGTGTCTCGCAGATTAATTATTTGCCTGATCTGCCTTCGGCATCGGCAAATAATTAATCTGCTCGCCACTCACAAATCACGATAGTCCCCTTCACAGTTCCCTGCGCCATCTTGAAAGGTAGCCCTGCCTTTGCATCGAAGCTAGACCAACGGTGGCCTTGCAATGATATATCAAGACATGTCAATAATTAAATCTAATGTCGGTTTGTAGGTTGGATAATTCATGACAATAATTTTGTATCTTCAACCTTAGCTTTGCAGTTTTTATTTTGTCAATAATTGTCCAAGGTGTTAAAAAGGTGTATTTGCAAGGTCACCGTTGGTGTCGCTTCGATGCAAATGCTCGGCTACCTTTCAAGATTGCGCAGGGAACTGTGAAGGCTAGGGGACTCAGTTTCCAATTGAAAAAGTTGAAAGTCACAACTGATTTGTAGGTAAGAGAAGCCTTGATGTACATTGCGATCATGCGCACTGATCACCATAACAGAACTCGTCCCACATTGGAAATATCTCTTGAACTTGTGACTAGGATGCCATGAGGGGCTTTCAGAACTTACTTTGGTACTGCGCAAAGTCAATGATTCGACACTTATTGAGACTTTGTGCAACTGTGTCTGTGTACCCGATACAGACACTAATGAATAAAACATCAGTATCTACATGTATATCAGATCTGATATAGATACTGATGTTTTATTCATCAGTGTTTGTATCGGGCATAAAGGTCCATGCATGCACCTGACCAAATACGGTAGACATGTACACTTTCCATTGGTCTGATAGCTCATGAGTTATTAATGAGTTATAGAATGGTATATTTTAGGGGTTAACTGAACTTGAACTACGCCCAGAATGGTCTCCTTTAGGGGTCTAATTCAAATTTTCCGACGATCATCCCCGCCCCTTTCACATGGGAGTATGGGGTCCCTAGCGTTCAGAGGAGTATACATAAGCGTTGATTGGTGTTCTCTATAGACCGACGGAGTTCTCACGAGTTACAGTTGCATTGAGGTTATAATATATATCAATTGCTTATTTATCTATTTTCCTTTTCCTACTCTAGATATGTTCCAGGCCGTGTGCCTCTGCAGCTGGTCTACCAGCATTCGCCCTGATCTACCTAACAACAACTGGCATCACTCCAGATGGCCAACGACCAAAACCCCCAAAGATTACATCATAGCATGGTCGGGGGTACCATTGTTCCGTATTTCTCCAATATTAATGTGTGTTTTTTTAATTGGATTTTTAGCGTCAGGCCCTGATGTTCTTGGTCGTTTGCTGAACATTTACTTACTGACACGTTGAAATAAATCCCGCATCGTTTACCTGGCTGACCCACATTCCCATGTATCACAGCTGTGTGTAGACCTTGTGTTCCTTAGACGTAGTGCAGTCAAAACGCCTGCGGCTATAGTTGAAATGATCGATGCGAATTTTTCACTAAAGTATTCTTTGATTAAACCAGGAGCCCGATTAAACCAATTGGCTGGATGGCTACCCTCCAATTGTAGTGCGCATGCCTTAAATCACTTATAAAGAATATGGAAAGAGGACTGAAAGGTTTGAAATAATCGCCTCAGCTCGAATAAATATTATATTGCGTATTTTTCTTACTTTATCGATATCAATCTGAATGTAAACCTGTTTTTAGAGACGTTGCACTAATTGAAAATTTAAATAATAAAATGTAAAAAGGAATAATTAAATGTTATTTTGCCAACAATAATGGCAGAGATTGTAGATAGTTCGTTAACAGTAAGATCAACAGTTGTCTGTTGTCATCGTTTTGTCATTTGTACGTGTATTTAGTCAAAGTTTGCCGTGAATATGTTGTGCTTATTGATAGCTTGGATTTCTCTTTTCAAATAATAACAAGACGCTCAATGAGCGTACACTCGGGCTTATGACAAGGACAATGTCAGTTGCGTGAGGAGGGACCTGACAATGACTGACTGACAGGGCTCCCATTGATATCAGTATGTTTTGTTACTGAAGGGAATACCCTGTTTAAATAAAGGTTTTCATTCATTCATTCAGTTGCGTGACGAGGGAGACTATGTATATATGTGTCGGTGAGCATAGATAAAAATCTCCGAATCGTACTTCCGTAGCACTTACTTGGAACGTCCAGTTGAGGTTCATATTCATGGTCAGACGGTTCTGATAACGTCTTTGGTTTCTTCGTTATCGCAGAGGAAAGTCGAACTTCGTATCTCTTAAACATCCAGTTGATTCAGACTACGGTATGATGTGACAAAGCTCGACCAATCTGCTGTCTCTGCCTATACATTGAAAGATCTTGTTCGATTTATCTCGAAATCAGAAAGGAATTATCGATTAAAAATCAAAAGCTGCTTCTGTTAGATTTAAGATGTGACCTCAAGTGACCTCAAATACGTTTAAAGACGTACCACGTACAGCGTACCTTGAAGAGTGGGAGATCTTTATCTATGCTCACCGAAACAAATAGTCTCCCTCGTCACTGAGCGTGTTCTTCTGTAATAGATCCCTAAAATCTAAGGACGTTTTGATTTCGATTGTATTTTTGCCGTTCACTGACCTGTTTTGAGCGTGGAAATTCTGTTTTAAATAGCGCTACGCGGCGGTTCTAAAATTAGGTCGCGTAATAGATGTATGACTCACACAAGGATCATACAACTGTCATCGTACTGAAAAGAACACGGATTTTCGAACATTGACCTTGCTCGCCTTTGCTTTGATGTAGTTTTGAAGTACGATTTTTACGATTCCTTTTCCTTCTGAATTTTTCAAACGTGGAATAAAATAAACATCCATCATGAGTTATTGAAAATAACTCGACTGGCTCGACTGTTTGCAAGGCTTCAATTGCACTATTTTCACCAGAGTGAAGCTGGTTTCAGATTTTTGGTGTCAGGTTTTTGACTCAGATTATTGGATCTGGTGTCAGGTTTTTTCCGGGGGGCACGAGGGCAATCAGCCTTTAATTCGTTCTACTTGTCCGTTTAGAAAGTTTTCCACTGCAAAGTCCATGCAACTTGAAGTATCTCGACTGTACTACATAAAAACCGATACAGGTTCTTTAATTTGAGCAGATTCTCAACTTGAATCGCACGCGGTAACGTGAACCTTGTTGAACGTGACTCGGACTGCAAAAATCTGATTCTAAAATCTGACACCAAGCGATACTTGTCCGTTTAGAAAGTTTTTCACTGCAAAAGTTGATAAATAAATGAGAGAATACATAGTGTAAGTGTGTAATGTTCTTTGGATAGGTCTTATAGGGTTGGGGATCAGCGTGACAATGTTTTATTTAGAGCAACGTGATACTACAACATGATACGAGAGAAATATTTGTGGTATGAACACAGAGATCAAACAGCAAAAAATCTGACACCGCTATTTATTTACTTTTATGTGAAAGTCTAACACTAAGAATATATTCAGGAGCGGCTAAAGCCCAGTCTCTAAGGTGTTGTTACATGTGATTGCATTTCGAAACGTTTATTAAGAGATAGAACGAATTAAAGGTTGATTGCCCTCGTGCCCCCCGGAAAAAACCTGACACCAGATCCAATAATCTGAGTCAAAAACCTGACACCAAAAATCTGAAACCAGCTTCACTCTGGTACTATTTTCAGTCAATCATGCTTCTTCAATACTCAATATCATTTCTCTGACGTCATGATAATCAGTGACAGTTGAGTGACGAGGGAGACTATGTGTCGGGTGAGTACGTACATGATACGTCTTGAGGTTGCATAGGTCAGATGGTTCTGATAACGCCCTCGCGTTTGTTTTTGTTAAATATATTTTAAGCGAGCTTCTAGTCCTTCTACCACTTCTAGTCATTGAACGATGAACTAGAATCCTGACCTTTTAATAGCTTGAAGTATGCTTTTAAAAGCTGCTTTCAAAACTAAGATTCAAATCTACTTGAATCCTGTGTGGTTTGTTTTCCCTTATCTGCCGAGTAATCTTGAAACTCGATACGATCAAATACGTCGCATACTTTCTTCATTCTTTGACCAAACAAAACTAAAAAAAACAAGAAAGCCCATTGTATAACTCGGGCTTCCTTCGGAAGGGCCCGAGTAATAATAATAATACATTTTATATAGCGCCACTATCCATAACAATGATCAGAGCGCTTAGAATGCTAATTAAGAGCCACTGCCTCTAAATATCGAGAATCGGCGGACAGTTGCGAAAAATCGAATTTCGTTTTATTTCACCAATACAACCCCTTTGGTGTACCATTTCCAAAAATAGTATCGAAAACTTCAAGAGCTTTTTATTTTCTTCAAAATTGAAGAAAGTCGAAATTCCCTCAAAATAGCCTTCGGCCGACGATGACGCGAAGCGAAAATTAAGCATTTTCGATGTGTTCGCGTAGAAAAACCGACGGTTGTACGAAACTAATATTTTGCTACATACAAAGGTGTTATTTCCTCTTTCTAAAACACTAAAAATCTCTTTGGGATTTTGAATCTAACTATTTCTTTAGATCTCTAATTGAGATGCTATCGAAGCATCTGAACGAACGCGTAAAAATTACCTATTTTCAAACCCATCAAACGCTTCTTGGTACATGGAGTTTGAGCTTAAAAATATATGTATCTTAAAGCTTTACCATTGAACATGACTGTGTATAAATATTATTGATGCAGCTCTAAAACTCTTCCGGTGGGAAGCGTAAACACAGAACATATTTTTACCATTTGGTAATGCGTTACATGTGCATAATGAGACATGAAATTGACAACACAACGTTTTTAAAAGCACTAGAAATAAATACAACAAAATATACCAAGTTGTAATTATGCTTTGAGTTCTCTTTATTGTTTCGCGCGAGGGATTAAATTTATTCAGATCAAAACATAATCTTTCCGAAATTATACTGATATCCCAGTTTTTTAGGCCGGAAACTGATTTGTCCCACCCAAATGACTGCCAAATCATAACAGACTGGTTAATACCGCACGGTGAATACGGACACCGGTTAATACGGACACCGGTTAATACGAACACCGGTTACTATACAGACACCCGGTTAATACGGACACCGGTTAATACAGACACAAAATTTCGATTTTTGAAAATTCATATCTTCGCAATTTGTGAAGCATTCTTTTCCAAATAACTTCACATTTTCACTAATTTCAACGAGCTCTTTCCAGCTATTATAATCATTTTTCCTATAAGTTTTGAAATTACGTGATAAACCCTCATTGATTTAAAAATCAAGCTATTCTGTTGGTAGGATTGACAATTCCCCGTAACTAATGAAGTCTTTACGAATCTAATCTTTTAAAGGGGGACTCTGACGAAAATCGTTCGAAATTTAATTTAGCTGAAACTTCATTGAATAATTATTCTTCAAGGGCCGTCTAATAATCACTAGTTAAAATCTTTTTTTCGATATTCCAGAGGCAAACTTACTATTTTTATGAATCTTAACAGGTGTCAGTGACGTCATCTACTCAACCCAAACATTCCGGTTCCATACATTTCTTTGTAGTTTTTTGATCAAACTAGTATCTCAATTTTTGTTCAGATAACAGCTCTGCATTGAATAAAACTGGTCAGACAATCAATCCTAAGCACAAATAATGTATGAAAACAACTCCTTCACTCAAAGTTTTAACTTCATAGAAATAAAATAATTCAAGAAACTTAACACAAAGAAATGGATGAAGCGAAGCTGTGTGATGACCTCACTGACACTTCTAATGATTCATAAAATTGTATTGCTCTTTGAGATTACAGTCAGTGAAGTTTCAGCTACATTAAATTTCGAACGATTTTTGTCAGAGTCCTTTAGATACTTTATAGAGTTATAGTTACTGTTGCATGCTATGTCCCACAAGCCACACATTTTATCAAAAGTCAGCACCGGAAAAAGCTCGATTGAAGAATATTGTATATGGGTTTTATTATCTGGATACTCTGACCATCTAGTACAATTAAAACTATTTAAATTTGTAAAATGTTCAACACCTGTCTGTAAACAACAATTCAAATATCGTGTTTGTGGGAGCTGAATACTGGCAATGGGCTGATTGGTCGTGCGTTGTTTCATCATTGTTGTTGTGGAACCATGAATAGATTGTGATTCATGTATTATTAATGATTTAAGAAATTAGTCAGCGATTTTTGGCATTAATTCGTTTCAGGTATAATAGTCATGTTGTTGTTTTTTTTCAGGGAAGAAATGATGACGAAACGAACAATTGTATTAGAGGTATGTTGGTCTTGTATCATCAGTGTCTACTAAAACAAGTTTATTTATTGTTGTTATTTCGCGTGTATAGCAGCCATATATAGCATATGTTGTACTATCTTAATGTCAAGCTCGTTTCAGCTTCGTAAGTTGTTGCTGTAACTTTAATTACAACTGCAAAATGGCTGCTATTTACCATTTACCACAAATATATACATATTATTTAACAGTTTTTCATCGTCATAATTGTCATGGTCAATGGTGAAGGTAAGTATTATACTGCTTGTGCCGCTTGTCTGCGCATCGTTTCAATCTCCAGTACATGACATGATATTAAAAATTTACTGCAAAATATCTCACTAACGAAATCTACAGTAGTACAGAAACGCCATTCATAAAAGAAATATAATAAATACAGCTTATTTGACATTTTAGTGTGTAGTAAGGCTGGATATTTTTACGAGTCTGCAGTATTTTGTCGAGTCCGTAGGGCGAGACAAAATACAAAGACGAGTAAAAATTTCCAGTCTTACTCCACACTAAAATGTTAAATAAGTTATTTATTATCCAACCCTTTTGTGATGCGAAAAATACACTCCTCCCGTGAAGGACATTTATATAAAAGCGCGCGCGAAATAGACGAGTAAAAATATCGCTGGATATTTTTACTCGCTCCAGTCCTACTCGCGCGATATTTTTACTCGTCTATGTGTAGTTGGATAATAATGCATGTTAACTATCACTGAGCTTACCATGGTTATAACAATCCAAAACATTAATTGCTCTAATAAATAATATATTTGATACACGATTATTTTATGGAGATTCTCGATGGATGAGACTTGGATGTTATCTGGACAAAGGCACACGTGACCTGCCATATGTGGAGAAGAGTTCCAGCAACACTCCCACGAAGTGCTACAGCAGGTAAACGTATTACATGACTATTGAGCAGTCTGTATCTCAGTAGCTGTGAACTTTGTGAAACACATTTGCGAAACAAACATTTATTTGACATTTGAATATATTCACATAGAAACTTGGATATGTCAATAGTATCCATCCAGCTAAAATATGTTTGCTGTTGATGAGGATTATAGGCCAGTTTCGTGAAGACGCTATGTTCTACGTATACAACTACCATTCATTATAAGTATTCATTGATATCTTATTTGTCATACATTCTATACATGAGCCTCTGGCTCGGATAATACAGTCCGGTTCATTACCACTTTTGGTAATATTTTGTAAGCACAGTCCAACCAATCAGAGACGAAGATTAACCAGTTGTCATGATAATTGTCAATCAACGGTCTTTCTCTCCCCACGTTGTTACTCAACATGGTTTCTCGAGGAGGTCAAAGTCATTCATCCCGTGAAACAAAACCACAAAACTATCAACTAAACATAATTTCACCATAAGAACGACTACAGAGGCCGCGTGAGGAATGAAGTTATGGTTCAATGATAGCCGGCTACTTGTCCATAAATAAATAAAATTAAACAATGCTTCTTTGATTGTTTCAGGGTAATATGACTGCGCTCTACCCTAAAATATTAGAGCATAAAATGCCAATAACAACGCAATTTATATATTTATTTCGTGACACTGGTTGTAAAACAAATACACACCAGGCGAAAATTTAGTCTGTGATTACTCCATCATATGTCCGATGGCTTATTCTATTCACTGCCTCTCCATGACGAACTCTTTGATACAGAGAAGAAGACATCCCGGGATACATGAACCGCTACAAAGGAATTCAGGGTATATGTCGCTCCTCTCAACTTCTATGCATGTACGTCCCAGAACCTGAAGAACTCTTGACAGGCAAATAATAACTTACATATCTTCCATGTTCTTTCTCTTTGAATGGACTTCCTTGCGGAGAGAAGCTGCACAAACACTGCATTACCTCTCATCATGATTCACGTCTCTGACACAAGTCAAATTTCAAGGAAGATGCCCATCGCCATCTCGACATGTCCCACAACGAAACCAACAGAAATCAACAGTTAAACTCAAATACATTCCAACTAAGTGGTCAAAAACATCATAAAAAACATCAGACACGATATCGATTGTTGAGGAATCGTCGATGCTCCTCCATCCTTAGCAAACCTCGATGAGGCAAAGAGTCATCATTTCGAATCGCTGGGCACCTCGACTTTTCGGCAGGCCCCCGTACAAAACCAACTGAAAATGACGACTAATCTACTCTAATTGCTGACGCAGCGAGCGAGCCTGAGCGAGCGAGCAAGGAAGCAATTCTAATTCATTCACATAGGCAGAAAAAATCTCGATTTTTACCCGGCATGCAGTTTCCAAGAACCATCATGCAATTCTCAAGAACCATCATGCAATTCTCAAGAACCATCATGCAATTCTCAAGAACCATCATGCAATTCTCAAGAACCATCATGCTTTTCGCACCAACTCCTACATACGCTATAGCCTGAAGTGAGTTGTTTTTGCGATGTCGTGCCCAAAATATGTGTCCCTAATTAATTTGTACATGTGTATGTTTCTTTAGCCGGTATATCCTGACTCGTAAGCCCATCAGATACCGTATCTTGTGCTTTTCGTGGGAATTGTGTAGTTGAAGATCACCGTATTTGAACTGATTAGTGCCGGCTGACCGTGTGTCAGTTTCACGTGTGAATATTCGCATTGAAATCTCAACTAGACGCTCATAGAGCGTTAATTCGGCGTGTAGGATGATCAGCTGGAACTCCAGGCAATCTCTAGCCCACATCCTCTGTTTTTGTCTAATAGTTTTGGCAAAATTGTTTTGGGCCGTTAATTTTTAAGCGTTGGGCTTCCTGTGGAACGCTCAATTGTATTTTGTACTGACTGCAGTTCGATTTTCGCTTCAGGAATGGGTTTTAAGAATATCGAATTCCTAATGATACTCAAGATATAAAGATTAGTAGTTGTTTGAGTGCTGTGAGGTGTTTAATTTAGGATAAGAGGTCTATTTAGTGTGTTTTGGGATCGATATATTTTGAGTGCTCACAAGGCAGCAAGTCGTGCAAGTCCCGTAATCGATCACTTGGTTTCAGCCGAAAATATAATACTTTCTCGATTCGCTCAATGAAGAGCTTTTGATATGTAATAGAATGGCAACCTATCAGTATTCTGACCTGCTTTCAGGTCGGTTACTCCGCTAACGGACCAGGAAATCGATTTTTTTTTCGAACGCTCTTCCTGGGCTTCCTGTAGCCGGGATCGGAATGGACATTTCTAACACTAAAAAGCCTATTTTAAAACTCGGCGTCTGCCACAGGCAGTCCACGCCGAGTAATTAGAAGTAATATATTAGTTATTCATAAGCTATCCACTTTTTCAAATAGTACTATATTATTCCTGCTGTCATTGTTGTTGGTTAAGATATGGGAGCAACCCTCCGCTGTAGCCAGGGGCGAAGCGGAGAGTCGTTGTGGTAAGGTGAAGTTTTTTCGTTCGTGTAGCAGCCACCGAACACAGATCGTAAGGGCAGGGCGGGTGGGTTTCGAAGCTTGTTATGTTGGTTTCGTGTTTGCCGCCTAAGTGACCGTGCTTACTCAAGGAGTGGTTTATATATTAGCGTCTATTCCCTTGGGACTTTATAATATTGACTTGCATGCATAATTTAGTATATGCAAATGAGTTTGAATAGTACTATATTATTCCTGCTGTCATTGTTGTTGGTTAAGATATGGGAGCAACCCTCCGCTTTCGCCAGACAACTATCCTTTGATCTGTTATACTACAGACCTTCACCTAAAAGAGGCACCCCAAGTCTTCTAAGTCTTCCAAACCTTACAACACCACCCCCCCCACCCCCCCATCTCCTTCTCTCTCTTCCTTCACCCTGATATCAAGGCACTGAGGCACGTCAAAGCTTGAATGCGAATTATATTTACTGCTTTCCTAAACTATTGAGTGTATAAAAACTTACTTAAAGGTACCAAGACGCTCTACGTGCGAGAAGGAAAGGCTGGGGTGAAACCCTCGAGGTTATTCCGCTGGAAGAAGTGCGCGAAGGAGGCGGGGTCTAAATCGGCTAACTTCGCTGCGGGTCCTGCTGGATTTAATACTTCACGTAATCTTATGTAGTGCATGGCCTGCGTACTAGTTTTCCACCCGACATGGTCCATTATTTCGTGCAGCGGGACATTCGCCATTGCGAGGGAGACAGCCGCCCCTCCCCTAAAACTATGCAACGTGAAATGCTGGTCTTGCCATTGTGCTTTTAGCTTTTGGCTATATTCTTTCAGCCTAGCTTGAGCCGCGGTGGCGCTAAATTGCTGTTGGGATACTTTTCCCTCCTTTGTTATCGCTCGAAACAGGAAGCCTTTACTTATATCAATATTAATAGCAGCAGCAATCTTAAAGTACAACTCTATGCCAGCGACTGGACAAACAAGTTTGTTTGAACCCCTTTTGAAGGCAAAAACATTTGTATCGCCGTTGCGCAGGGTTTTAGTCCATATGTGGTTAAATAAGAAACCCGAGTTGTCAGGCAGACGCAGTATTTCAGACGTTTTAACCTGAGCAAGGTCCGACGCCCTATCGCCGGAAAAGAATAACGCCTTGAAGAATGCTTGATCTCTTGCGAATATAAAGATCTGAGGTGGTGTCAAACAGGGTTCACCCAGACCTACGTGTACGAACTTGCTTAAAACCTCAAGGTGGGGCACAAGCAGAGGTTTTGCTTGTGAGGGGGTCGCCCTAGCCTGTAATTGTTCTGACCTTACGCTAGACAAATATTGCTTGATAACCAAACCGCTTGCGGGATTGCCGATGCCTAGCATGGGATCCCACTCGCCTACTCTATTATTCTGTGAGAAAATAGCTCTTAATTTTCCTATCATAGAGTCAACTGTTCCAAAAGCCAAGCGTATTGCACACGCGCAGTTCGAGGGGCCTTTGTGTCCAAGAAAACTACATTGAGCGTTGTTGTGTACTTTTGTCCTCCCCGTTTTATCCTTCCACACAAGAAATTTGATAATCTCCGGGGGACGACACGAAGGAATATCTTTGGGGAAGTTGAGCTGGGCCAAGAACGCGGTCAACTCTGCCTCTAAAGATGACTTTTGTCTGGCGTACGGCAAATCGCTTCTAGACTTTGATAACACAGAAATGCGTTGTTCTATCTCATCCTCATTCACCGAGAATTTGAGCTTCTTTAGCGGTGGAGACGGTTCGGTCATCATTCGTTTTCTTTTGTAGCCACATCTTTGACAGAAAATTGAATGTTTCATCGTTTGGGTGGAGGCAAGACGGGCATGCTACTGAAGGCTGGAATAACTTTGGCACGTATGGAAGTGGCTGTAGGTTGACACAAGGAAACATAGGTTATCCGCGTGGATGCGTTATGCACCGTAAACCCTGAACATCCAAATGTCAGTGGGGCATGGCGATGGCCTCATGCCTTGCTTGGAGGGGGACAAAATTGTGGAGTTGTCGCTTTTGGTACCCAAATTAGAAAAATCATGTGAAACGGCTTTCAGGATTGGCCACCAAACTGGTTTTGGAGATGGTGCGGGTACAATGATTGTGAACGGAATATGGAAAGGCAGCAGAAATCTGAGGACCGGGCCCACGAGATTGAAGGGTGGGAAAACATACGGGTTGTCCCACACTGCTGGCGCGGTCTGTGGAGACTGCGCAAACAGATTAACACCTGCCGACTCTGGCGTTGGGAAAGGAGTAAAGTGTGGTAGAGGTTGACCAGAGAAATCTTGTTGGGCGTTGGTGTCGAGCGCCATCAAATCAACCGAGTGACCTCGGATTCCCCCAAAGTTGGATTGTACTCGTGCCCATGCTTTGGGAGACAGCATAGAATCCAATTTGGATAGACATCTTGATGGCATATCTGCCTTATTCAACTGGGTTGGGATATGCTGCAAAGCCAAGTGCAGGTTTCTTTGGGAAACCACATTGAAAAGTTCCTTTATGGCTTCCGTTAATTCTGGGCTTTTACTCCCTTCTCTATTCCACGTGTCAATCAGGACCTGGCTGTCAGTATACGCATCGATTCTGCAGTCCCGCACCTGCTCCGGCGTGGCCTGGAGGATTCTTGCCAAGGCCAAAGTCTCCTTGGTCGAAATGTTGAGAGAGATTTCCTTGTGATTCCAGTAGTCTCTTAACTGTAACTCCTTCTTAGGCAAGTGGATCACCCCACCCCATCCTGAACCTGAGGCGTCACTCGTTATAGTCATCTGCCAATGTTTCTCGTTTCTCCAAGGAACATGTCCGGTCCAACTGTCCAGGAACGTCCAGTGTGACACCTCCTCTATTAACGGCTTAGTCATCTTAACTTCTAGGCTGTCGTGCGCTGAGGCAATGGCTGCGCAAATATTTCTGATGTACAGCTTGGCCGCTGGAACTGCGATAGAAAATGAGATGCACTTGCCCTGGAATCTTTGCAGAGTTTTCATGGGTACCGTTTTCTGCCTACGGAGAATTGCTTCTCGAAGCTCGGCAAATTTGACCACTTTGGGTAGTGGAATGCTAAAGGCTTGTAGCTCTGAATCTACTAGAAAAAACCCAAATATTCCAGCTGTTTTACGGGTGTTAATACGCACTTGGAAAAGCCGAGAAAATATCCCAAGCTGACTAGGACGTCGCATACCAAATAAATAGCTGCCTGGGAAGCGCGTAGGCTGAACTGCTGTGTGCGTTGTTCCACTGGGACCGACCATGGACCTGAGTGTGTTATGAGCTCTCCTGTTAATCTATCATCTATATAAATGGAGCATGGAATACCAATGTTTCGGAAGAAACTAGCGACAGCCGCACCCAGGGTCTGGTAGATGAAAGCTGATTCTTTCCACCCAAATGGGATGGTTTTGGACACTAGCCACCAGCCTGCCCATTCAAAACCAAAATATTGCTGGGACGACTCACTTAACAGCACGTGGTCATAGCCCGATTTGTCGTCACATTTTGTCATAAACGATCCCTTATATACGTAGGATTTGATGTCCGTTAAACGATCCAAACTAAACGGGCAATCCTTCATCCACATATTTAGAAACCGCGCGTCTAAACATAGCCTGGGTTTTGTGGGTTCTACTGTGAGAGGAAGCACCAGATGCGGCGGTTCTGTTTCTCCAACCCTTCCCCACACTCCAACTGCTCCGGCTTTTATTCTTTCCCCCAAGGTATTTGTGATGAACATGGTGAATTTCTTGCAATTTTGCAGGTTTTTGAGCACGGTTGGTGGAGGGAACACGGTGTCATAATGTGTGCCTCTGAACACTCCCTTAAATCGTGTGGAAAAATCCGTCACGTCTACGCCGTTGCGCAGCCAATCAAGGATC
Source organism: Actinostola sp. cb2023 (assembly GCA_033675265.1). NCBI lineage: Eukaryota > Metazoa > Cnidaria > Anthozoa > Actiniaria > Actinostolidae > Actinostola > Actinostola sp. cb2023. Next base: position 138,523 of record JAUJYZ010001523.1, on the reverse strand, counting down.
ATGTCTTTGTATTGATGTCCCTTAAGGATTTCCGACCATACTTCGGGATGCCGGTGAATCTCCCCCGCTAAAAACTGATCGGGATCCCGGAAACCCAAAACCTCGAGCAAAGGTGGTTGATGGTTGTCAAGCACCTCGTGAATGTGTGTTCGCGAAAACACTGTCTCCTGACTGGGGCTCCCGTTTGCCCTAACCCATCTAACACGCCTTGTTTCGTTTTCCTTCTGATCATGAACAGGGTGAAAAACAGCTTGTGTCTCCCATGAAGGGGTATTGTAAACGTTGTATAACTTCTTTCTTTTACGGGGCTTCTAAACAAAAAAACAAAAAATAAGCCAAGACAAGATTTCACCCACATGAAAGGAACAAGACCCAATAAAACTGGTTTTAAACACACGGGTTAAGGCTAGAGCCCCAGTCAGGAGACAGCATCCCCAACGTCCGCGAACGGAACGAACACGTGACATTCGATGAGACGATATGTCCGTGCGGGTTGCTGTTCCCAACCGAGATCCAGGGAAAAACGAAATTATTTCAATTCGATTACGACACTTAACTTTCTTTCTTTTTTAATTAAATTCAATACATCTGGTAGCGTCCAAACAAGCCAAAATATAACAAAAAATAAATAGTTAATTACTCAATACACGTCTTATGACGAGATTTCCACTCAAGCCCTGCGATCGTGTCGACGCGGCTTTCTGTCTGCGGGTTCGTCGGGATCGTGTCCCGCACGATCTAAATCCCGTTTCCTTTTGAAACATCTATTCTGTAGATGGCCTACTGCGTCACAATAAAAGCAACGCATGCTCCTCTTCGACGACCCGCTCTGCCTGGGTTCTTGTTGTCGACTGTGACGCCCCGCTAACTCTCCATCCAGCTTTAGGCCCTTATCCACCTTGGACAAGATATCTAGTACCTTCTCTTGGTGTTTATCTCCCAGGAGAGCAGCTAGGTATTTTCTGAACTGACTCGCCGGTACTGCCACCTTTTGCCTCATCGCCATAAACACTGCTTGGTAGTGTGGGAGGTGCTTATGTTTCTCTGTGGCTGCTGCCGCTTTCAATTCAATCAACAAATCAAAAGCTTCGTCTTTATTAAATGTGGCATCCGTCTTGTTGAGCAGAATCCTGATGCGGGTCAGGATTACATCCGCGGATTGGTGGTTTTTCTCCTCCTCAAGTTTCGCCAATCTATTCTGAATGGCCATCATCGGGTCAGGAGGCTGGACCTGAAAATAATAATTAATAACCACGCTGTTATGCATACAGCCACCTCTCATCACGTACACATGCCTCTACTTATACTTTTCCTCAAAGTTTACTTCGCTAGACCCCCAAGGTCCACAGAGCTTAACTCTTCTCTAAGGCCCTAAACCCAACAGATTCACATAAACGTTCTCTATAAACAGACCCCTAAAGGCCACAGAGCTGAAGTCTTCTCTGAAAAGGGCCCGAAGCCAATCAGAGGCACACAAACGCTCTCTATAAACGGACCCCTAAAGTCCACAGAGCTTACCTCTTCTCTGAAAAGGGCCCGAAGCCAATCAGAGGCACACAAACGCTCTCTATAAACGGACCCCTAAAGTCCACAGAGCTTACCTCTTCTCTGAAAAGGGCCCGAAGCCAATCAGAGGCACACAAACGCTCTCTATAAACGGACCCCTAAAGTCCACAGAGCTTACCTCTTCTCTGAAAAGGGCCCATAGCCAATCAGAGGCACAGAAACGCTCCCTATAAACGGACTCTTAAAGTCCACGCGCTTTAAAAAACCCTTCTCTGCAAAAAGGCCCTAAGCCAAACATAGGCACAGATCTCATTATAGGTATATAAATGCAAAACAAAAGGATACATGGTTTCAGTCCCAAGGGCAGGCAACACTTTAATTATAAATTCAAATTCTGGTCGGCTACAACAAAAAAACTGCCAAATTCCCTGCTAATATACCACGTTACAAGAACCAATCTGTAGATCGCGAGCAGCCTAACCGTTCCTCTTGTTTTTTTGGACAATATATCTTGACTAAATCCATTTACCACTTTTTACAAACACTATGCTTGACGTTCGATTGGACTGTAGCACAGAATGGCTATCCCAGATCAAAATTCTGGACACAATTACGAAGAACCGCCAAAAAACCGAAGCATTACATGAAGTATTAAATAAACCATAGAGTCTAACCTACCTCGCCGTCGGCAGCAGCATTAGCGGCTTGATCTTGACCAGCAGCATTGGCGTCTTGCCCGGCAGCTTGAGCTGGCACTTGGGCCGGAGCAGGGGCAACGTTTAAATCATTTATTGCTTGTTGAACTACACCCGGTTGTGCTGGTGCTGGATTCTGGTCAGCCATGAAGATGGAAGAAGGATTAACGATCTGTGTTCGGTGATTTCTGGCCAAGAAACTTCGAAGCTTATGTTGGTTTCGTGTTTGCCGCCTAAGTGACCGTGCTTACTCAAGGAGTGGTTTATATATTAGCGTCTATTCCCTTGGGACTTTATAATGACTTGCATGCATAATTTAGTATATGCAAATGAGTTTGAATAGACAAATACTATTCAAAACAAAGAAAGGTAGACTCGCCTAATAATTTGCATACTTGTCACTTTTGATAAAACAAAACATTTCATAACTGGCTAGACACTCACTCTTTTGTTGTCCAGTTTTGTTACTTTGCATCTAATATACACTGACAGCTAATTAGTAGTGTCCAGGTTTATTGGAATCACTCTAAGCTCTCCGGCACCAACTCTTATCCACAACTACTATAAACAATGCATTCACCGTCAGCATTCACTGCTGTTAGGTAGCCTAGTTTACCTCTATGTGGGCGAAATTGTAAACAAAGTGGGCAAAGATACTTTAAAATAAACTAGACATTGCTATGGGCAATGTACACTCGTGCCCTGCTTGAAAGCTCCCCTTTTCTACCTTGTTCTTCAAATACTTGCTAGAAATAAAGATTGATGGTTTGATGCGTATTTTAATAGTGGGTTTCGGGCACGAATTACTGAGTAATAAAGCGTATTATATTTCACGGGTTTATGAAAACCACTCTAATGAAAATGGAAATCGATACACAAATGAATTCAAGTCCAATTCATCTTCAAGTTTATAGATATAAATAGCATACTTGCTCATACTGTATATTCACCATATAAATCTTGACCGATTGTCAGTTCGTCAGCCTCTCCCGGAAGAATCATGAATTGCTTTCAACTACATTGTATTAAACTTTTGCCGTTCTGGATCGGATCAGCTATCCAGCCGCCATGCTAGGTTTGTAATCCTTCAGTTTAACTTCAAGTTCGTATAACTCATACAAAGGCTTTCCATCGCACACAATTGCCCAAGAAATCGTGTCATGGTCGTGGTTTTGGTTAAATGGCAAATATAAAACATTCCAATAATTTATAAACATTATGAAAAATAATCCTGTATTTATTTCCCCAAAACACCGTGTTTATATATTTTTCCGAAGCATTTTTCGCAAAATCCCGCGAGAAATTTTAAATTCGGGCCCAGGCCCCAATCGGCCAATTCTCTTGAATTCTCAGCCTTTTTCAGTCAAACTTAATCGATCATCTAAGGGAGTCTGGGACCAGATGAATTGGTTTCCCTGTGGAACAGAGGCTTGGGTACTAATGTTTTCAAAATGGCTACCAGAATTACTGTTTTTGTCGAGGAAAAGCTTGGCGATTTACAGGCATTTGCCTCGAGTCATGGCACTACGGACAAATGTCAACAACTCCAAAAAGGTGGTTCTTGGAATTGTATAAACACAAGAACAAGTTGTGGATTAGAAAGACCAATATAAATACAAGAAATCCCCGATGTACTAATTTTTCTCATGGACACTGGCGAGCAACAAGAAGACGATTTACTTCGTACGCTGACATTTACCATACATCGGGAGGCCATTTTAGCACGAGTTCACATGAGAAAAGCTGGTTGATAAACAATACTTGTTGTGAAAATAAATGTAAGTCAAGAAACCTTATTTATTGAACTTTTATTTCCCGATGTACAAATGTTTCCTAAGTGTTTCGTATTTACAGCATGTCTCTACAAAACTGATAGTCTTATGAGGACTTTAGTGAATTTACTGTAAATTTGGCCTGACCGGGAGGTCAAAATTCGATACGGTAGACTGAAAACTAGATGCTAACTAGACGCTCTACTAGCGTGAACTTGGGCTTCTTAATAAAGCTGTTTTGATAGATTTTAAATGTGAAACCTAATAGCTTGTATCATCATACAGAAGTAGTTTTAGCCTACATGTATTACTTGCAGAATTTAAGTCACTCGTTGCGTGACTCAGTAGAGTATACATACGTAATTAGCTTCAACACTCACACTCCTAGCTGACAGCTGCATGGCGAAGCACAATTTCGATTACATTGCAAGAAACGATTTCACAAACTCAATAAAATTACGATCGAGTTCTTACTAAGCCACAGACATCTGTTAGAAATACATACACTTTCAGACAGAATTGCAAGGCCAAAAAGTATTCTCTAGGATATTTGCATATTTACTAAGCAGTATTAATGAACGACTCGACTGGCTCGAGTAAGGGAGCACGGCAAAATCCTTTTTGAATGCTGCTGGTGATTTGATTTATCGTTACGTACGTCTGCCATCTTGAATTTCGTTGATAAGCTGCTGACCACAACTTCTGTATACTCAAAAATTGGAACGATACAGAGAAGATTAGCATGCGCATGCGCTATGGTGACCACTTGCAGATTTGGCGTAGAAACATGACGACGACGAGGAAAAACCGTCTGTAATCTTAGACTTGGGCCTTCCACAGGAAGCCCAAGTAATTAGCTAATATCCCGGATATGACATCGAATTGTGTGCGATGCAAGGCTTCCATGTGTCTCTGTTTCAGTTTGCGAAGCGAAGCTCATGGCATTCCTGGTCTCAGTTCGTGTGGCGACGGTCCAAAATAGCCATCTTCTCCGACTTCGTAAGACACGATCGAAGGGGTGGCGTCTCAAATTTGTAGGTCTTCTCTTCTATAACACTCAACTTAACACTCCGACGAGTAAAACGTGCAAGATTTCGCTCGTGAAACTCCACATGAATCGCCGATGTGACGATGTCTTCCTCGCTTTGTCTAAAAACAAGATGGCGGCTCGATAGCATGTGACCGGATATTGCACAACTTTGCGATTTTCTGACATTGAAAAAAAAAAAAAAAAAAAAAATAGGCGTTGGGTTTTATAACTCGTGCGGCCTACGGCCTGGGCACGAGTAACAAGAGCAAATCCACAAAGATGATCTAAAACTTCGATAATTCGCAAAATTCGCAGTGTCTCAAGCAGGCTTCAACAATATGACGTCTTTGGTTATACAATAGCATCTAAACGCGCAAAGATTCATGGGTATATAGGACCTTTTTTTACGGGGAATATAGGGACTAAAGAAAATAGGGACCGAGACAGCGCCTCGGCCGCCATCTTGTGACGTCATGCATATTTCCAAAAGTGGTAATGAACCGGACTGTAATAAGGCCAACCTTATACTACGTTAATTCTTGGTTTACCATCAATCCCTTGAGAATCAAGAGATAAAGACACGGCGGCCATGTTGGCTGAACAAACAATAGACACTAATGAGCAATATTTTGTTGAAGTTCAGCCAACATGGCCGCCGTGACGTGTATTGCAAACCAGCAATATGACGTAAAAAAATAATTGATTGATTTATTGTTTCGTTAGATAATTAGCACCAAATTGTATTACTATGCTGATGAGATAACAAAAATCTGCCGAATAAGAAAGACAATCCCCAAGGCATTCTGGAATAGTTGTAGTACAATAACGTATTGATAGTCTAACATTCTATGATCCAAGCGAATAAGAAAGACAATCCCCAAGGCATTCTGGTATAGTTGTAGTGCAATAACGTATTGATAGTCTAACATTCTATGATCCAAGCGAATAAGAAAGACAATCACCAAGGCATTCTGGTATAGTTGTAGTACAATAACGTATTGATAGTCTAACATTCTATGATCCAAGCGAATAAGAAAGACAATCACCAAGGCATTCTGGTATAGTTGTAGTACAATAACGTATTGATAGTCTAACATTCTATGATCCAAGCGAATAAGAAAGACAATCACCAAGGCATTCTGGTATAGTTGTAGTGCAATAACGTATTGATAGTCTAACATTCTATGATCCAAGCGAATAAGAAAGACAATCACCAAGACATTCTGGTATAGTTGTAGTGCAATAACGGATTGATAATCTAACATTCTATGATCCAAGCGAATAAGAAAGACAATCCCCAAGGCATTCTGGTATAGTTGTAGTACAATAACGTATTGATAGTCTAACATTCTATGATCCAAGCGAATAAGAAAGACAATCACCAAGACATTCTGGTATAGTTGTGGTACAATAACGTATTGATAGTCTAACATTCCATGATCCAAGCGAATAAGAAAGACAATCCCCAAGGCATTCTGGTATAGTTGTAATACAATAACGTATTGATAGTCTAACATTCTATGATCCAAGCGAATAAGAAAGACAATCACCAAGACATTCTGGTATAGTTGTGGTACAATAACGTATTGATAGTCTAACATTCTATGATCCAAGCGAATAAGAAAGACAATCACCAAGACATTCTGGGTATAGTTGTAGTCCCAGGGGAGGGGGGGGGGGGGGGGGGGGGGGGGGTAATAATAATAAGTATTTATATAGTCTAACATTACTCAGCAGTACTCAGGAGTATCAGTGACGGGGAGGTGCGAAGACCTTTTTTGGGTTTGAAATTCGCGGCTTGGGACTTTTTATGGGGTTGATAAAAATGATATCCTACCGTTCTCGATTTTATGCGGAGAAAAATTTGGGGTTACGATTTTGGGCCGTCCAGTTCTTCTTACGTTAGCGAAATACAAATGAATACTGTCCAATTCTTCAAACTCTTATGTTATAATACACGTATTTCGCGTATATGTAAAGTACTTTCCAAAATCGGTAGTCAATTAGGACATCTATCTGATCAATAAGTATATCAAACCCCGGGATCAAACCTTCCTTCGATTCCTTAGAAGCGAACGGATCATGGGCAACATTATTAGGAAGTATATTATTTTAGAAGCGAACGGACTTGGAGGCGAAAATTTTAGAAGCGAAACGACTGGAGGCGAAAAGACTTAGAAGCGAAACGACTGGAGGCGAAAAGTTTTAGAAGCGAAACGACTGTAATTCCTGTAGTACAATAACGTATTGATAGCTGTAGTACAATAACGGTATTGATAGTCTAACATTCTATGATCCAAGGTGTTCAGCCCTCGGATATAAATTCATGGCTTTACAAAACGGTAACGAGTGTCGATGCGGCAACACGTACGGCCGATACGGACACAGACCGAAGAGCGAATGTAATATAGCATGTACTGGTAACGCAGCACTCAAATGCGGTGGCTCTTGGAGGAATGACGTGTATTGCATCGGTATGTGTCAGATCACGTGACAGCGCTGAATAAATTGTGCGAGATGACGTGACGCAAGCTGACAGCATTGTAATTCCCCAGAAACTGCTACTATCTAGTTATAGTTTTTGATCGATGTGCCATTTGTATAGGACAATTTCCTTGTAATAATATGGCAATTAAAACTTCTTTGATCAAGCTCGACGTCTATACTTATTGTCCAGAAAATAAAAAACAACTGAATACATTTCTTGAACTGAACTCTGCAGGCGCGAATCCAGGATTTAGAAAAGTGGGGGGGAGGGGGGGGGGGGGGGGGGTGACTGTTTTGTGTACTGGCCATAATCACCTCGGTATTATCTGATCCCTCATACATGCATTATAGAGATAAAGAAAACTAGAACTAATTTTCCCTCATTAATGTTGTATGACTGGAGGCATAGTTACTCATATAACAATCACCGGGGAACCCTTAGTCAAGGTTTCACACTATTTCTAAGGTCTTTGTTTACTGTTATAAAACTCACAAACGCGTGGGATACTTTTTTCTGGCTACTCGGTGAATGCACATAAAGAGGTCAAAATTTTGTCTACGTCCTTATAAACATGTAATGCTCAACGCTGACTCATCAGTTATACAGCTAAGGAAGAATGTACGGACGGTATTTGTTTCCAAAGTGTTCATGGTAGTACAAACTAACACGAACTAATACGGCCAAGTCAGTGTGCTGGCCATGGCGCTAAATAATGGGATCATTGGCCAAAAAGTGATGATTCCACCATCCTTCTTGGATGGAGCTCCATGAACGCCTGGCATGGCTATTACAGCAAAATCAGCCATTTGTGAATTCTGCAGGAGCCATGCAGGAGAACGATCTTTCAGCCTATGTACGCACTTCCAATGGGCAAGACAGCAAGAATACTGAACAGTTCGCGGATATTGGGGAAAATATATGGTCTGCATGTTGTACTATTATTATAAGTAATACCATGGCACTGAGGGATATTAGTGATTAAATGTCCCCGAAGCCGAGGGATGTTTAGTGGAAGTCCCGAGCCTCCGGGAGAGGGACTTTTACTAAACTTCCCAAGGCTGAGGGACATTTAATCACTAATATCCCGAAGAAGCCATGGTATTAGTTTGTAATACCATGATCACCGAGGAAATAAAGTAAAATGATCTAGTTCACTTTGATTAACTCAGAGCGGTACGAACTACAATCTTTTTCTCAAAGAGCGTTGATTACACGACACTCTGGGGAACTTTATACATTGGAATGCTTTGTTTCATTTGTACAATGATCGAGTATTTTTTAGTCAGTTTAGGAATATTTAATCGTCATTTTGGTCACAAATCACGGCGGGCAGTTTTTTTTTTGCCTTTGTAAAAGACGCTGTAGTTGACCAAGCAAGGGTGAAGTGCCCGAAAATACGAAAAAACACACTTCATGGTGTGCAAATGTTACATCTATAATTCCTCACGTTTTCCATGTTTGGACCAAAGACCTTTAATACTTCAATGATTGCTCGTTACAACGCTAACGATTCTTACACAATTTACTTCTAGTCGACTCTCACTTCTGTCTCGTGATTTACTACTCATGTTACAATATATCACCTGGGCTCATGTTACCGGAAATCTATACGGTACACTCTCCCCTCCTAAAATTAGAATACTTCTATTATTATTACAAGTAGTGTGCTTAATTCCTAATCGTAGTTTTCTTCTTCTTCTGTTTACTACTGACGTGCATCCTGTGAATCTCTTCTTGTCATAGAGATCTGGGAAGGGTTGATCAGGCCCTATCCAACGATGCTACTTTTACTGTTCTTCTACAAATTCAACTAAACTGGAATTAAGTATTACATTTTGTAACTATGCATGTATACATAAGATAACGTACATTAAAATTGTACACTTCAGGTCAATGGTCTTCTTCTTTAGATATTGCTTTTAAAAATTAAAAAGAGTTTCTTTTATCATAATGTTCATAGTGTTCTTGGGTACATGTATGTAGATCCGTCATCCGCTGCACATCACAGGGTGCTGTGTGGTCCCTGCATAAACGTTCCATATTGGTGGTACTGGTGGTACTTGTGCCGCTGTTTGTTGAATCCCGTACATTAACTGTGGATTGAATGGCCTATAGTACCAGGGTTGGGTACCATAAGACATGACAGGGTTGACATACACTGGCATTCCCGGGTTGACGTACGTAAAGCGCTGCGGTGCTTGTCGGTTCCTTTGAGGTCTCCTGCACGTCCCTTCGTCGTTCTCGTAGTCTGTTTGCTCCGGTTGTTGCTGTGTGGCTTCCGTTTCTGGTATGTCTGCCTCGCCTTGCATGGGGTTGTCCAACGTCGCTGTGGTTGGCTCTGCTGCTATTTCTGCTGGTGTCTCTTCTACGTCATCACCTACTCCTGTTGCTACAGTACGTCTTACTAGGGTGGGCCACTCGTCTTCTGATTCTGAATCCGATTCGTCGTTGTCAGAAGATTGGCGGCTGGCTGTTCGTTGAATGTTTTGTCGTCTCACTTGAGGTTGTTGGGTTCCAACCACAGGTTGATCAGCCGGTAGATAGTCGCATGGGAGCAGTAGATTGCTATGCAGTGTCCGGTCTCTACCTCTCCCTCCCTCAGGTCGAAGGTCGTACACTGGGCTCTCAGGTGATTTTCGTCTTACAACAACATGGATGTCCTTCTCCCAGTAGCTTCTGAGTTTACCTGGACCTCCCCGTGGAGTTAGGTTCCGTACAAGAACCCTGTCTCCAGGTTCTAACACTGAGGAACGAATTCTTTTGTCGTAATGCTGTTTCGCTCTCTGAGCACTATGGCTTGTAGACTTGAGTGCCTGAGAGTAGGCTTCCGTCATGGCTGCTTTCCATTTGCGTACATAGTCCGGGTATGATTCATCATCTTGTTGTGACTCAAGCCCGAATATAAGGTCAACGGGTAGCCTTGGTGAACGACCAAATAGGAGTTTAAACGGCGAGAATCCCGTCGTTTCATGCTTAGTGCAGTTGTAGGCGTGGACCAACTTGTGAACGTGGTCCTTCCAGTTAGCCTTGTATAACTCTGGTAGGGTTCTCATCATTCCTAACAATGTTCTGTTCATCCTTTCATCGAGCCCGTTTCCTTGCGGATGGTATGGAGTAGTACGTGAATGCATTACACCTGTGAGCTTTTCGAGACCTTGAAACAGCTTATTCTCAAACTCTGCACCCATGTCGTGGTGAATTCTATTGGGATATCCAAACCGTGGGATGAACTCATTATAGATCTTCTCTGCGGCAGTGGTGGAAGACTTGTTCCTGGTGGGATATACTTGTGCATACTTCGTAAAGTGGTCGACGATTACTAAGAGGTATTCATAGCCACCTGAGCTTCGTTCGAGGTGAACGAAGTCGATGGATACCAACTCGAACGGTGCAGTTGTGGTGATTGGTTGAAGTGGTTCTCTGGTCTTCAGGTTTGGCTGTCTCTGCTTTAGACATCGACAAATGTTGGTGATATAGTGGTCTATCTCTCTCCTCATGTAGGGCCAATAGAATCGCTCCCTTGCCAGAGCTGTCACGCGCTCAGTGCCGAGGTGTCCCATTTCTTCGTGAAGTTCTCGACATATTCTGTTACGGAAGACCTTTGGCAGTACTACTTGATGACCACGATACAGAATCCCTGTCTTCTTATCTATGCGCAGAATCCTAAGTTCAAACAGGTATTTCCGGACTTCCGATGTCTCTTTTCGTCGTTCCTGTGTTGTAGGTTTCGTATCGGATGTCAGATATTCCAGAATACGTTTGATGCTTGGGTCCTGTCTTTGGGCTTTGGCTAGGTCTAGGACATTGACTTGGTTCGATGAGTAGTGAGATAGATGTTCTTCATCTGTCTGTAGCAAGTGTTGATTATCAGTTACTCCTGCCACTAAGATAACATCATCGGAGTCAAGAGACATGATCGATGAAATGGAAGCAGAGATTTAATCCGGGGAGACTACCCCTGTGCAGGTTTCCATATATTCGTCAAAGCTGCAATGTAGCCTGGAGAGACTGTCAGCGTCAGTGTTGGCTCTTCCAGGGCGATATTTTATCTGGAAATTAAAATCGGCAAGTTCTCCAACCCATCTTAACCCGGTTGCATTGAGTTTCGCAGTGGTCAGAACGTAAGTTAATGGATTGTTATCTGTATAGACTGTAAACTCTGGAGCATAATACAAATAGTCCCGAAAGTGATCGGTGACCGCCCATTTCAATGCAAGAAATTCTAACTTGCCGGAATGTAGATGGTAGTTGCGTTCCGCTGGAGTAAGTGTTCTGGATGCATACGCAATCACTCGAAGGTTTCCCTGCTGTTTCTGGTAGAGTACTGCACCCAGTCCACTTTGAGAAGCATCAGTGTGTACAATAAAAGACGATTCATAGTCTGGATAAGCAAGAAGTGGAGGAGAGGTTATACTGCTGAGAAGCGACTCTAGCGCCTTTCCATGCTCCGATGTCCATTCTATGGGAGACTTGGATGGCAGTTGGCCATTTCCCCTCTTGGATGGCTGCGCAGTTTCCTCGCCTTTTGGCTTCTTTGGTACGTTCAGAAGATCATAGATCGACTTAGCAGTTTGAGCGAAGTTCGGAATATGGCGGCGGTAGACTCCTAGGAGACCCATCAGCTTCCTTATCTCACCAACAGTTTGCGGTGACTTGTCTTTCCACACCTCAATGGCACTTGTGGCATCCGTCTTGTTGAGCAGAATCCTGATGCGGGTCAGGATTACATCCGCGGATTGGTGGTTTTTCTCCTCCTCAAGTTTCGCCAATCTATTCTGAATGGCCATCATCGGGTCAGGAGGCTGGACCTGAAAATAATAATTAATAACCACGCTGTTATGCATACAGCCACCTCTCATCACGTACACATGCCTCTACTTATACTTTTCCTCAAAGTTTACTTCGCTAGACCCCCAAGGTCCACAGAGCTTAACTCTTCTCTAAGGCCCTAAACCCAACAGATTCACATAAACGTTCTCTATAAACAGACCCCTAAAGGCCACAGAGCTGAAGTCTTCTCTGAAAAGGGCCCGAAGCCAATCAGAGGCACACAAACGCTCTCTATAAACGGACCCCTAAAGTCCACAGAGCTTACCTCTTCTCTGAAAAGGGCCCGAAGCCAATCAGAGGCACACAAACGCTCTCTATAAACGGACCCCTAAAGTCCACAGAGCTTACCTCTTCTCTGAAAAGGGCCCGAAGCCAATCAGAGGCACACAAACGCTCTCTATAAACGGACCCCTAAAGTCCACAGAGCTTACCTCTTCTCTGAAAAGGGCCCATAGCCAATCAGAGGCACAGAAACGCTCCCTATAAACGGACTCTTAAAGTCCACGCGCTTTAAAAAACCCTTCTCTGCAAAAAGGCCCTAAGCCAAACATAGGCACAGATCTCATTATAGGTATATAAATGCAAAACAAAAGGATACATGGTTTCAGTCCCAAGGGCAGGCAACACTTTAATTATAAATTCAAATTCTGGTCGGCTACAACAAAAAACTGCCAAATTCCCTGCTAATATACCACGTTACAAGAACCAATCTGTAGATCGCGAGCAGCCTAACCGTTCCTCTCGTTTTTTTGGACAATATATCTTGACTAAATCCATTTACCACTTTTTACAAACACTATGCTTGACGTTCGATTGGACTGTAGCACAGAATGGCTATCCCAGATCAAAATTCTGGACACAATTACGAAGAACCGCCAAAAAACCGAAGCATTACATGAAGTATTAAATAAACCATAGAGTCTAACCTACCTCGCCGTCGGCAGCAGCATTAGCGGCTTGATCTTGACCAGCAGCATTGGCGTCTTGCCCGGCAGCTTGAGCTGGCACTTGGGCCGGAGCAGGGGCAACGTTTAAATCATTTATTGCTTGTTGAACTACACCCGGTTGTGCTGGTGCTGGATTCTGGTCAGCCATGAAGATGGAAGAAGGATTAGCGATCTGTGTTCGGTGATTTCTGGCCAAGAAACTTCGAAGCTTATGTTGGTTTCGTGTTTGCCGCCTAAGTGACCGTGCTTACTCAAGGAGTGGTTTATATATTAGCGTCTATTCCCTTGGGACTTTATAATGACTTGCATGCATAATTTAGTATATGCAAATGAGTTTGAATAGACAAATACTATTCAAAACAAAGAAAGGTAGACTCGCCTAATAATTTGCATACTTGTCACTTTTGATAAAACAAAACATTTCATAACTGGCTAGACACTCACTCTTTTGTTGTCCAGTTTTGTTACTTTGCATCTAATATACACTGACAGCTAATTAGTAGTGTCCAGGTTTATTGGAATCACTCTAAGCTCTCCGGCACCAACTCTTATCCACAACTACTATAAACAATGCATTCACCGTCAGCATTCACTGCTGTTAGGTAGCCTAGTTTACCTCTATGTGGGCGAAATTGTAAACAAAGTGGGCAAAGATACTTTAAAATAAACTAGACATTGCTATGGGCAATGTACACTCGTGCCCTGCTTGAAAGCTCCCCTTTTCTACCTTGTTCTTCAAATACTTGCTAGAAATAAAGATTGATGGTTTGATGCGTATTTTAATAGTGGGTTTCGGGCACGAATTACTGAGTAATAAAGCGTATTATATTTCACGGGTTTATGAAAACCACTCTAATGAAAATGGAAATCGATACACAAATGAATTCAAGTCCAATTCATCTTCAAGTTTATAGATATAAATAGCATACTTGCTCATACTGTATATTCACCATATAAATCTTGACCGATTGTCAGTTCGTCAGCCTCTCCCGGAAGAATCATGAATTGCTTTCAACTACATTGTATTAAACTTTTGCCGTTCTGGATCGGATCAGCTATCCAGCCGCCATGCTAGGTTTGTAATCCTTCAGTTTAACTTCAAGTTCGTATAACTCATACAAAGGCTTTCCGGCAAGGCTTCCATGTGTCTCTGTTTCAGTTTGCGAAGCGAAGCTCATGGCATTCCTGGTCTCAGTTCGTGTGGCGACGGTCCAAAATAGCCATCTTCTCCGACTTCGTAAGACACGATCGAAGGGGTGGCGTCTCAAATTTGTAGGTCTTCTCTTCTATAACACTCAACTTAACACTCCGACGAGTAAAACGTGCAAGATTTCGCTCGTGAAACTCCACATGAATCGCCGATGTGACGATGTCTTCCTCGCTTTGTCTAAAAACAAGATGGCGGCTCGATAGCATGTGACCGGATATTGCACAACTTTGCGATTTTCTGACATTGAAAAAAAAAAAAAAAAAAAAAAATAGGCGTTGGGTTTTATAACTCGTGCGGCCTACGGCCTGGGCACGAGTAACAAGAGCAAATCCACAAAGATGATCTAAAACTTCGATAATTCGCAAAATTCGCAGTGTCTCAAGCAGGCTTCAACAATATGACGTCTTTGGTTATACAATAGCATCTAAACGCGCAAAGATTCATGGGTATATAGGACCTTTTTTTACGGGGAATATAGGGACTAAAGAAAATAGGGACCGAGACAGCGCCTCGGCCGCCATCTTGTGACGTCATGCATATTTCCAAAAGTGGTAATGAACCGGACTGTAATAAGGCCAACCTTATACTACGTTAATTCTTGGTTTACCATCAATCCCTTGAGAATCAAGAGATAAAGACACGGCGGCCATGTTGGCTGAACAAACAATAGACACTAATGAGCAATATTTTGTTGAAGTTCAGCCAACATGGCCGCCGTGACGTGTATTGCAAACCAGCAATATGACGTAAAAAAATAATTGATTGATTTATTGTTTCGTTAGATAATTAGCACCAAATTGTATTACTATGCTGATGAGATAACAAAAATCTGCCGAATAAGAAAGACAATCCCCAAGGCATTCTGGAATAGTTGTAGTACAATAACGTATTGATAGTCTAACATTCTATGATCCAAGCGAATAAGAAAGACAATCCCCAAGGCATTCTGGTATAGTTGTAGTGCAATAACGTATTGATAGTCTAACATTCTATGATCCAAGCGAATAAGAAAGACAATCACCAAGGCATTCTGGTATAGTTGTAGTACAATAACGTATTGATAGTCTAACATTCTATGATCCAAGCGAATAAGAAAGACAATCACCAAGGCATTCTGGTATAGTTGTAGTACAATAACGTATTGATAGTCTAACATTCTATGATCCAAGCGAATAAGAAAGACAATCACCAAGGCATTCTGGTATAGTTGTAGTGCAATAACGTATTGATAGTCTAACATTCTATGATCCAAGCGAATAAGAAAGACAATCACCAAGACATTCTGGTATAGTTGTAGTGCAATAACGGATTGATAATCTAACATTCTATGATCCAAGCGAATAAGAAAGACAATCACCAAGACATTCTGGTATAGTTGTGGTACAATAACGTATTGATAGTCTAACATTCCATGATCCAAGCGAATAAGAAAGACAATCCCCAAGGCATTCTGGTATAGTTGTAATACAATAACGTATTGATAGTCTAACATTCTATGATCCAAGCGAATAAGAAAGACAATCACCAAGACATTCTGGTATAGTTGTGGTACAATAACGTATTGATAGTCTAACATTCTATGATCCAAGCGAATAAGAAAGACAATCACCAAGACATTCTGGGTATAGTTGTAGTCCCAGGGGAGGGGGGGGGGGGGTAATAATAATAAGTATTTATATAGTCTAACATTACTCAGCAGTACTCAGGAGTATCAGTGACGGGGAGGTGCGAAGACCTTTTTTGGGTTTGAAATTCGCGGCTTGGGACTTTTTATGGGGTTGATAAAAATGATATCCTACCGTTCTCGATTTTATGCGGAGAAAAATTTGGGGTTACGATTTTGGGCCGTCCAGTTCTTCTTACGTTAGCGAAATACAAATGAATACTGTCCAATTCTTTCAAACTCTTATGTTATAATACACGTATTTCGCGTATATGTAAAGTACTTTCCAAAATCGGTAGTCAATTAGGACATCTATCTGATCAATAAGTATATCAAACCCCGGGATCAAACCTTCCTTCGATTCCTTAGAAGCGAACGGACCATGGGCAACATTATTAGGAAGTATATTATTTTAGAAGCGAAACGACTGGAGGCGAAAAGACTTAGAAGCGAAACGACTGGAGGCGAAAAGTTTTAGAAGCGAAACGACTGTAATTCCTGTAGTACAATAACGTATTGATAGCTGTAGTACAATAACGGTATTGATAGTCTAACATTCTATGATCCAAGGTGTTCAGCCCTCGGATATAAATTCATGGCTTTACAAAACGGTAACGAGTGTCGATGCGGCAACACGTACGGCCGATACGGACACAGACCGAAGAGCGAATGTAATATAGCATGTACTGGTAACGCAGCACTCAAATGCGGTGGCTCTTGGAGGAATGACGTGTATTGCATCGGTATGTGTCAGATCACGTGACAGCGCTGAATAAATTGTGCGAGATGACGTGACGCAAGCTGACAGCATTGTAATTCCCCAGAAACTGCTACTATCTAGTTATAGTTTTTGATCGATGTGCCATTTGTATAGGACAATTTCCTTGTAATAATATGGCAATTAAAACTTCTTTGATCAAGCTCGACGTCTATACTTATTGTCCAGAAAATAAAAACAACTGAATACATTTCTTGAACTGAACTCTGCAGGCGCGAATCCAGGATTTAGAAAAGTGGGGGGGGGGGGGGGGGGGGGGGGGGGGGGTGACTGTTTTGTGTACTGGCCATAATCACCTCGGTATTATCTGATCCCTCATACATGCATTATAGAGATAAAGAAAACTAGAACTAATTTTCCCTCATTAATGTTGTATGACTGGAGGCATAGTTACTCATATAACAATCACCGGGGAACCCTTAGTCAAGGTTTCACACTATTTCTAAGGTCTTTGTTTACTGTTATAAAACTCACAAACGCGTGGGATACTTTTTTCTGGCTACTCGGTGAATGCACATAAAGAGGTCAAAATTTTGTCTACGTCCTTATAAACATGTAATGCTCAACGCTGACTCATCAGTTATACAGCTAAGGAAGAATGTACGGACGGTATTTGTTTCCAAAGTGTTCATGGTAGTACAAACTAACACGAACTAATACGGCCAAGTCAGTGTGCTGGCCATGGCGCTAAATAATGGGATCATTGGCCAAAAAGTGATGATTCCACCATCCTTCTTGGATGGAGCTCCATGAACGCCTGGCATGGCTATTACAGCAAAATCAGCCATTTGTGAATTCTGCAGGAGATGCAGGAGAACGATCTTTCAGCCTATGTACGCACTTCCAATGAGCAAGACAGCAAGAATACTGAACAGTTCGCGGATATTGGGGAAAATATATGGTCTGCATGTTGTACTATTATTATAAGTAATACCATGGCACTGAGGGATATTAGTGATTAAATGTCCCCGAAGCCGAGGGATGTTTAGTGGAAGTCCCGAGCCTCCGGGAGAGGGACTTTTACTAAACTTCCCAAGGCTGAGGGACATTTAATCACTAATATCCCGAAGAAGCCATGGTATTAGTTTGTAATACCATGATCACCGAGGAAATAAAGTAAAATGATCTAGTTCACTTTGATTAACTCAGAGCGGTACGAACTACAATCTTTTTCTCAAAGAGCGTTGATTACACGACACTCTGGGGAACTTTATACATTGGAATGCTTTGTTTCATTTGTACAATGATCGAGTATTTTTTAGTCAGTTTAGGAATATTTAATCGTCATTTTGGTCACAAATCACGGCGGGCAGTTTTTTTTTTTGCCTTTGTAAAAGACGCTGTAGTTGACCAAGCAAGGGGAAGTGCCCGAAAATACGAAAAAACACACTTCATGGTGTGCAAACGTTTATAAGCAATGGGCTAAAGGCAAGAAAAGAGTTCCAAGATCGATTTTATTCCAGAAAAGAAAGAATTCCGCTCTTTACATAGGTTCTGCTCATGCGCAGAGTCGAGGAATACAAACAAACACACTTCATGGCGTGCTAACGTTTATAAGCAATGGGCTAAAGGGAAGAAATAAAGAGTTCCAAGATTTTTTCCGGTCTTTGCATATGCTCTCAGGCTCATGTGCAGAGTCGAGGACATAGCATCCCACATGTGTTGGATGCTTGAATAACATGGAGTAGAGCCTGCTTTCAAATTAAACATAAGTCGGACAGAGTGGTGTTGCCTCTGTCCAAGGTCCCGGTGATTGTTATATGAGGGACTGTCATGAATAGTCATGAGGGACATTTAGTGTAAATTTCCCTCATTACTATTCATGAGCGATGCTTGACTTAGAGCTTTCGCCGAGGGATGTTCGATGTTAAATGTCCCTCTTGGAACAATGAAAACCGAGGTGATCATGGTATTATCCCTATTATTATTTCTTTTCTCGCAAAAACAAAACAGATAATAAATAAATAATAAAATATAAAAATATGACTGCTCAAAAAGGGGGTGACTAGTCACCCAAGTCACCCCCCTGGATCCGCGCCTGCTATGAAGAGCACGGAAAATAATAGCGATAGAGCTGTACAAAGGGATGAAAGATACACACAAACAATCAATAACTACAGCAACAATTCTAAACTTCCATGGAAAGAAACACTGGTGTTCGGTCAAAGCTCTAAAACTGCCTAAACGTTAGAAACACATAGAGCTACCCCGGAGCTATACTTTGGACGATATAATTATATTGTAGTTTACAGCTTTGATGGCTTCTCGTTCAGTGTTTATGCAAGTACTGTGATGGCTGCTAGTGTTTCTGAAAACCAATCACGCTTTATATTTCTTTTCATCTGTCATCACTCTTCGTTCGTAGTTGATAGACTATGACAACAAAAGGCATTCAAATCAATGTTTTTGCTGCCTGTTTTCTTCAATCTAACAAGTCCTTAGTTTGTCCTCAAGAATTGTCTACTTTTGAGTATATTTTTGAAAGTATACTTTTGTGTTCCCTTTTGCTAAATTAGCCGCCATATTTCCACTATTAAGTTGTTTGCATAGATACATCTGTGATTTGTTTGGCTAATTAACCATTGTTTTTCAGCCAATCAGCAAGAGCGGTTTCACTTTTTTGCACAGGGATTTCACATAAATAAACAAGTAGCTGACGGATCACAATCAATCAATTTTAATTGCCATGTTATTAATTGAATAACTGTGTCACCTCTGTCTGTTTGTCTGCTGTCGATGTATTATTTGCGGACCCTCCCCTCCCGTGCTACCTTCCTATCATTTTGACTCGTTACCAAACCTACTCGGCCAATATGGCGACTCTAGGTCGATAAAGAATTGAACAATACAGGGACTCGCTCCCAGTCTTTCTACGGCCTCTCTGAACGGCTTTCGCACACGTTATTCAGCGATGTCAGACAAGACTGAACCTATTTATTTATTTATTAAAGTGACTATTAACAACTAACTAACAAATACTGTAGTTACTTACACAAAAAGGAGCGAACCTTGACTTAATATTCATACCTGATCAAGTCTCACAGACGGAGTCGAAAATTCATTTTCAAACATTTTTAGATCTGATATATTTTTATATTTTTATTAAATACTGTTACTTAGATCCAGTTCCGTTGTTCAACGAGTTTCTGGGTTGCT
Source organism: Actinostola sp. cb2023 (assembly GCA_033675265.1). Classification (NCBI taxonomy): domain Eukaryota; kingdom Metazoa; phylum Cnidaria; class Anthozoa; order Actiniaria; family Actinostolidae; genus Actinostola; species Actinostola sp. cb2023. The sequence goes on along the minus strand of JAUJYZ010001523.1, from coordinate 118,448 downwards.
ATAACGAGAATGTACCACGTGATTTGTGGGGCCTGGAAACAATAAGTAACACTGTACAATGTGTTGCGTTTTGTGGATCCCAGGGATACGCGTTTGCCGCTGTACAGAATGACAGTCGTTGCACATGTGGAGTGAGCTATGGCCGATATGGCAAACTGGGAAACTTCTTTGCTTGTAATTGCAACAACAACAGCAATGCAATCTACAAAACTGGTAAATATATAGAACTAATGCAACCTGGATATGAGGCGAGCGGCCTGGGGGAATGGCTTTTAGTAGAAGCTAAAGTTCCTTGAGAATCCACGTTATACTGTTCCAAGAGAAAATGTGGTAAGAGAAGGAATCTCCCGTATTGGGCTCTTGACCCATCATGTGCCCCGTTAATTCTATTTTTAGAATGCTCAATCTATTTTGGGAACGGAACGTGATTGGTCAGATCATATAAGGCGAGGTTGCGGAGGCTGTTACGCACGGCTTTGATATGAAAAGTCAAAGCGCTGAACTCGAAAGGGGTCGAGTATTGAGCGAAGTGAGCGAAGAAAATCTTCTCAACTTTCTCGAACATTTTACAAATTTTTACTTCGAAAATTCAATAAAGGATTTTACCAAATTGTCCATTTTGGATTTGACTGAAATTATTGTGAATTTGGGACACTTGAGACGATTCTAAATAGAGGAAAACGGGTTCATTTTGCCATGTGCTTCGACAGAGAAAACCGATAAGTGCAAGGAATCGTTTTGTTGTAGCCGTCTTGTAGCAGATGGAGATGCTTGTTCTTGAATACATTTTCATGACCACAATATGGCTGGTGCTTCAAGGTTTTGGTGATGTTGGCTTTTGTAAAGTTTCTTTCGTGTTTTCCAACCTGAGAATAACGCTTGGACTTCGTAATTGTTGAATACAAGTGCCGGTAAGACCACATTAACAATATAGTTTGTTTTCGTGATTGCTTGGACTTTGACCGTTGTGTAGTTTATATTTGTAGCACCTTAATTGTGCTCAATTCGCCTGAGTATTCGTAAAATCCTTCAATGAGTCTTAGATAATTAAATTGTGGCATTTCTCAGCCGAGAGTTGACGATGTTTGTTTCGCTCAGTTTTGTATTTTTATCCAGGTCGTTTGCAGAAGACTTTGCACGTATTAAAACATCGTAGAAATCGTACGACCACTGCTTTGTTATCTTGGAGCAGAAGCTGTGTAGTCTTTCGCTTTTCTTTTTAATGACAAAAAATAAAAAGTTTTTGAAAGGAAAAACCAAGGTAAGGTTGAGCATTTTGGTTGCGCGGTCATGGTAACTAAAGCTAAAAATATATCGAGTTCTAAAAATAGAATTAACGGAGCTCATGATGGGGTACCAGGGATTCCTTCTCTTACCTCATTTTCTCTTGACCGTTCTTAATTCTCTGTCAATACACTAGACAGTTCAGGCACTATCCTTAACAGTTCCCAGCTTATAAATGGTATAAAGCTACGCTAGGAATTCATGAATTTGCAATAGTTTTGTTGAATGTTGACATAAATCAGACGATCTTTAGCAATGTTTAGGTTTTTATCAGAACAAGATAGCCATTTCAGCATCTCTTATGGTGTCCTCTTAACATATAGATGTCAATTAAATAAAGGAACTGTTTATAAATATGGGTGGAAAATGTCGGGATCTAGTCCGCTCAAAATAGGTTTAGCATTTCTTATATTCATTGTTCTTCTCCTTCGCACAATTTTATTCAACAAATGGTTTTCTAGGAGGCATTTGGTCGATGAAGGAACTGTTCTATGGAAATCCCAAGCAAAGTCACCCTCTTGCCATACGCCACGTTATCTACAAGGAATCTTCAGTCAAAGATGTGCACTTGTGCGCGAGCTACTGCGACACGAATGGCTTATGCAAATCTATCAACTATGATCACGTGTCCAATGGTTGTGAGATGAATAACGTGACGTCATCGGAAGGAGATTCTCACGAGCGCAAAGACTTCAACTATTACGAGCCTATTGGGGTCATTTTGAACATTACATAAAAGAACTGTTTAAATAGTAACTCGGACAAAGACACAGACGTGTCAGCGTTCTATACATTATTATTTCAATAATCTTTTCAAATTCCCTTGAGGCATTGGTGCGTGACGTCATTCGGTTTTCTTGTTTGTACTTAGCCTCTGTAGATAAAGTTGATTGATTGACTTACCACCAGCACACAACAACTTGAACACAAGTGAGTTTATGGAAAGTGTTAATATGCACCAATTGAATTACCTTTTAAAAGTGATGAAGAGCTAGTAACCATTCTATGCAGAAACTTTGGTTCTTGAACACGTGCAGTTGACATTTTAGAGTATTTAATTAAATATGCATTCAAAGAATACAGCCAATCACCTTACTTTATAGGCAACCGATATAAGAACGTTTTTTCTCGTTTGTTTGCTCACGTACTTTATAATAATAATATTAGACAGATGACCTATGTCACATAACGTGATTTTCAATAGGGCACTGTTTACAATAATATCTATCACTAAAATTAAAAAAAAAACTAAAAATCATTTGCAATTGTATATTTCTTGTCCTGAAGATGGACGCTTAGTCCGAATGCTCAACATTAAAAAAACATTAGGTTGAATTAAGATACTTATAAAATTAAACAATGAAGAATCCAACCTACAAAGACACGCTAGATATAAGAATAGTTTTAATGTTTTAGTAATTTTTGTTAACGAATATTACTTTAGTATGCAATATTTATAACGGGTACGACCTTCGCCCTTCAAAATATTATATGTAAAAATACTTATTAATAGTAAAAACTTCAGGACTTTGTGAAATATGGCAAAATCAATACAGTCTTCTATAAATGATGAGATAAATCTCAGTTTGTATATAATAAACACATTACACCATGGAAAGTCCTTTTATACTGTATTTATGTACTTGTTTGTTTTCACATTACACCATGGAAAGTGCTTTTGTACGGTATTTATGTACTTGTTTGTTTTCACATTACACCATGGAAAGTGCTTATATACTGTATTTATGTACTTGTTTGTTTTCACATTACACCATGGAAAGTGCTTATATACTGTATTTATGTACTTGTTTGTTTTCACATTACACCATGGAAAGTGCTTATATACTGTATTTATGTACTTGTTTGTTTTCACATTACACCATGGAAAGTGCTTTTATACTTTATTTATGTACTTGTTTGTTTTCACATTACACCATGGAAAGTGCTTTTGTACGGTATTTATGTACTTGTTTGTTTTCACATTACACCATGGAAAGTGCTTATATACTGTATTTATGTACTTGTTTGTTTTCACATTACACCATGGAAAGTGCTTATATACTGTATTTATGTACTTGTTTGTTTTCACATTACACCATGGAAAGTGCTTTTATACTGTATTTATGTACTTGTTTGTTTTCACATTACACCATGGAAAGTGCTTTTATACTGTATTTATGTACTTGTTTGTTTTCACATTACACCATGGAAAGTGCTTATATACTGTATTTATGTACTTGTTTGTTTTCACATTACACCATGGAAAGTGCTTTTATACTGTATTTATGTACTTGTTTGTTTTCACATTACACCATGGAAAGTGCTTTTGTACGGTATTTATGTACTTGTTTGTTTTCACATTACACCATGGAAAGTGCTTATATACTGTATTTATGTACTTGTTTGTTTTCACATTACACCATGGAAAGTGCTTTTATACTGTATTTATGTACTTGTTTGTTTTCACATTACACCATGGAAAGTGCTTTTGTACGGTATTTATGTACCTGTTTGTTTTCACATTACACCATGGAAAGTGCTTTTGTACGGTATTTATGTACTTGTTTGTTTTCACATTACACCATGGAAAGTGCTTTGTACGGTATTTATGTACTTGTTTGTTTTCACATTACACCATGGAAAGTGCTTATATACTGTATTTATGTACTTGTTTGTTTTCACATTACACCATGGAAAGTGCTTATATACTGTATTTATGTACTTGTTTGTTTTCACATTACACCATGGAAAGTGCTTTTGTACGGTATTTATGTACCTGTTTGTTTTCACATTACACCATGGAAAGTGCTTTTGTACGGTATTTATGTACTTGTTTGTTTTCACAATACACCATGGAAAGTGCTTTTGTACGGTATTTATGTACCTGTTTGTTTTCACATTACACCATGGAAAGTGCTTTTATACTGTATTTATGTACTTGTTTGTTTTCACATTACACCATGGAAAGTGCTTTTATACTTTATTTATGTACTTGTTTGTTTTCACATTACACCTGGAAAGTGCTTTTATACTTTATTTATGTACTTGTTTGTTTTCACATTACACCATGGAAAGTGCTTATATACTGTATTTATGTACTTGTTTGTTTTCACATTACACCATGGAAAGTGCTTATATACTGTATTTATGTACTTGTTTGTTTTCACATTACACCATGGAAAGTGCTTTTATACTTTATTTATGTACTTGTTTGTTTTCACATTACACCATGGAAAGTGCTTTTGTACGGTATTTATGTACTTGTTTGTTTTCACATTACACCATGGAAAGTGCTTATATACTGTATTTATGTACTTGTTTGTTTTCACATTACACCATGGAAAGTGCTTATATACTGTATTTATGTACTTGTTTGTTTTCACATTACACCATGGAAAGTGCTTTTATATACTGTATTTATGTACTTGTTTGTTTTCACATTACACCATGGAAAGTGCTTTTGTACGGTATTTATGTACTTGTTTGTTTTCACATTACACCATGGAAAGTGCTTTTATACTTTATTTATGTACTTGTTTGTTTTCACATTACACCATGGAAAGTGCTTTTGTACTGTATTTATGTACTTGTTTGTTTTCACATTACACCATGGAAAGTGCTTTTGTACGGTATTTATGTACTTGTTTGTTTTCACATTACACCATGGAAAGTGCTTATATACTGTATTTATGTACTTGTTTGTTTTCACATTACACCATGGAAAGTGCTTATATACTGTATTTATGTACTTGTTTGTTTTCACATTACACCATGGAAAGTGCTTTTATATACTGTATTTATGTACTTGTTTGTTTTCACATTACACCATGGAAAGTGCTTTTGTACGGTATTTATGTACTTGTTTGTTTTCACATTACACCATGGAAAGTGCTTATATACTGTATTTATGTACTTGTTTGTTTTCACATTACACCATGGAAAGTGCTTATATACTGTATTTATGTACTTGTTTGTTTTCACATTACACCATGGAAAGTGCTTTTATACTGTATTTATGTACTTGTTTGTTTTCACATTACACCATGGAAAGTGCTTATATACTGTATTTATGTACTTGTTTGTTTTCACATTACACCATGGAAAGTGCTTTTGTACTGTATTTATGTACTTGTTTGTTTTCACATTACACCATGGAAAGTGCTTTTATATACTGTATTTATGTACTTGTTTGTTTTCACATAATTACACCATGGAAAGTGCTTATATACTGTATTTATGTACTTGTTTGTTTTCACATTACACCATGGAAAGTGCTTATATACTGTATTTATGTACTTGTTTGTTTTCACATTACACCATGGAAAGTGCTTTTATACTGTATTTATGTACTTGTTTGTTTTCACATTACACCATGGAAAGTGCTTTTGTACGGTATTTATGTACCTGTTTGTTTTCACATTACACCATGGAAAGTGCTTTTATACTGTTTTTATGTAGTTGTTTGTTTTCACATTACACCATGGAAAGTGCTTTTATATACTGTATTTATGTACTTGTTTGTTTTCACATTACACCATGGAAAGTGCTTTTATACTGTTTTTATGTAGTTGTTTGTTTTCACATTACACCATGGAAAGTGCTTTTATATACTGTATTTATGTACTTGTTTGTTTTCACATAATTACACCATGGAAAGTGTTTTTATACTGTATTTATGTACTTGTTTGTTTTCACATAATTACACCATGGAAAGTGCTTTTGTACGGTATTTATGTACTTGTTTGTTTTCACATAATTACACCATGGAAAGTGCTTTTGTACGGTATTTATGTACTTGTTTGTTTTCACATTACACCATTGGAAAGTGCTTTTGTACGGTATTTATGTACTTGTTTGTTTTCACATGTTAGTATAAAGTCCACACTACTATCCGTTCTTGTAAACCTCCGTATACGTTTGACCGAAAACGGATAAAAGGCTCTGCGTCCACACTAGCGTTTTCACATCGTTTTCGACCGTCCACACCAGGGGATGAAGTTGCGTTTTCGTCACCAGGCTCTACTCGGAGGTTTCTTTCTGTTAAACAGGCATGCTCCAACAGCTTCAGTTCATCCGCCATATTGAATACTGGTTGTTTGCGGGAAACTGGGGCTGAGTTGTGACGTCAGCGTTTCTGAAAAGCTCCGTTTTTGCCGTCCACACTAATACCATGGAACTGCGTTTTCAAAAGTTTCCGCTTTGAAAGTTTCGATCGTTTTAGTGTGGACGCTCGGTACGGTAAAAATGCATAAAAAAGTATGTGTTTCCATATGAAAACGGATTAGTGTGGACGGGGCCTCAGCCGTTATTAGAGAGCTTCAGATTCGACTACGAGTACGACTACGAGTACGAGTTTTCGCCGTTACGATTAGTGCGCATGCGTAAAACCGTGACATTGTCACGCCAGCGTGAAAAACTCGTTGTCGTCGTTTCGACTACGACGAGATTTCTTGCAAAACTCGTTGTCTAGAGTACGAGTTTTGAGGGAGACATCTTGACTAAATATTTCGGTCTTTTATATCTAGAACATTCAATAACATCTTCTTTAATGATTGTTCTTGTTGTTGTGATAAGAAAGAATTAAAGATCAGTGTTTTTTTTGCTAAAATTTGAAGAAAAAGCGGAAGCGATAAAATTTCGTTTGTTTGTTTTTGAATCTAAATTTTGAATTTGCGTGAGCACGATTACGACAACAAGTTAGCGCGCGCGCTCAAAACTCGTACTCGTAGTCGTACTCGTAGTCGAATCTGAAGCTCCCTAATTATTCGCTCGAAGACTACGCCGTAGCTTCAGCGGTCGAATGGCAATTTTACCGTGTAATAGTTAAGACCCATAGCATGCACTCCAAGGTGTCTTTCGTCGATGTATTGACAGCAAGGTATACCTACAATCCTGGAATAATTACATTGGGACACATGTCAGTCACGTGACTTCAAACTCCGCGCGCAGTACTGTCACGTGACTTCAGCGCGCGCAACGTCTCCTCCCCCTCCCCTCCCCCCACCGATCAATGTTGATACCGAAAATTTATTGATCAAAGCTCAGAGGTTCTCCCTGTGGGTCAACATTGATCGGTGGGGGAGTGGGGGAGGGCTGGATGGGGAGTGGGGGAGGTGGACATTGGAGTATCTATACCGCAAAAGGAAAGAAACCCAAAATGTGCTTCGGTGTCCCAATGAACTATTCCCTGATTGTAGCCCTCCATGGCGTTGGCTGCCATTGACCCACCCATAGATCCCAAAGTCTGGTAACCAAAGTGGCTTTCTCTCCACTCGCTCGGGGTAAGGAGGCTATATGATTAACCAAGTTTTTGACATATAATTTTAATCCAATCGAAATGAAACTTGGCAACGTGACAGTACATGGCAAGACAGCTGGTTCTATGGTTTTTGATTTTCTGATTTGTATGATTTTGGCGGGAAAATGACGTCAAGAAAATGCCAACAATGTCAGTGAGTGGGTGAGTGAGTGAGTGAGTGAGTGAGTGAGTGAGTGAGTGAGTGAGTCAGTCAGTCAGTCGGTTAGTTTGTTAGTTAGAAAACGAAGAAAAAATCACAACAGACAAAAGAAATTAGAAAAGAAAAGAAATTAAAGGACAACACGAAAACACTGCAACGATTTACGTTTTATGTATTACAATGTTATCATACTCAAAAATACAACCTTTAATTATATAAAATGCATTAACTTAAATATTTGATAATATATTATATAATATAGTTATATTTATCTAATTGAGCTTAATTGCATAATCGTTGATTAGGTTATTATGAATCATCAAAGGATTGACACATGCCACACAGGTGAAATAAATATTCAAGAACATGTTTGGACAGGAATGTTGTTGATTTTTACCACGTGATTTGAGAATTTCGATTTACCATAATTCCTTTTGGTCTACGAACTATCAACCCGACAACGTGTATGCGATTAGGTCTACATATCTACACAAAGCATTTTAAATGCTATTATATTCTATAATATTAAAATATTGTCTAGTAAATGTGGGTTTTCTAAACTGAGGTTTACAGTAAAGTATTTAAAAATATGATATATTTCTTTTTTTATTAACAAGGTAGAGTAGAGTGATGGCACTTAACCTGTGAAACAAAATCTAATAGTTAGTGACTAATAGTCAATTCAAAACAAAAGAAAACAATGGAATTACAGTTTATTAATATCTACTTGGCTAATATCTGTTTCACTCTAACTATGTATAAGCTTTACTTCTAATTGCGTTATTATTGTTTTCTTGAATAACGATGTTTGTTGTCACGTACTTTTAGTATTGGAAGTCTGTCGGCCTGGTATCTCTTCGTATAATGGCATCATTGCTATATCACAAGTATCCTGCTAAAATATAATCGAAACAACGAAAATTAAGGCAATTTCCAAAAATTGAAAATAATGTACAGTTAATTAATAATTGTACGACTAACCATGTATTAGAATATAGTCATATGTACTCACTCGACCAATCAGCGCCCAGCATTTGTGCGCTCTATATCTCATAAAGTAACTAATAAGGCTTTAACAATGGACTCATTAGTATTCTCTATATAGAGAATACTAATAAAGCTCTTTGTTTTCTTTTGTTACAAAGCCTCATTTCCACAACAAATGGCCGGTAATTTCTAGCGTTGCAAGCTTCGTATTTAAAAGCCTCAAGCTTCGGATATTCATCTTCACTCCACTGAAGTGACACACAACTGAACAGCTTTACATAAGCGTATTTGCATTTGAAATCAGTATTCCTTTGGGAAAGCAACAGACATGCAGCCAATGAATACTCTCGTGAGTATGACTATATTCTAAAACGGTTAGAGAATAAACACTCGTGCTTTATGGAATCCCATAAAGCACTCGCGTTATTCTCTAACCCTTTCGCGTTCACAGATCCCGTTGTAAAACCGCTGTACTTATTGACATAAAACGCATTTGTACAGGGTTAGCCTCGAGTCAGTGTAAAATATTCACAAATATCAACAAGAACACGTAAAAATGTTGACATAAAACAATAGAAACATTTTTGAATTGCACGGACTGTTTTCTGAATCGAGGCTAAGCCTGTACAAATGCGTCTTTTGTCAAGGACAGCGGTCATCTCTAAACAACGCGAAACTGGAGTATTACTTGCTTGTAATGCATGTAGAGGGTAAAATTCAACCAAATAACAGCTCGTGTTGTCGTCGATTTGAAATGGCGTCATGATGGCGTATCGGTGCGCGCTCTCTGTCAGCGTTTACTGTTTAATAACTCGAGGCTGGCATTGTGATGGAAAGCAATTTTTATTAATATACTGCAGTATAATTATATCAACAACATAGCGATCGACCAATCACCTTCAAGTAATTTTGCCCTCAATTAAGAAGAATTTGAAAAGCCTTCTTCATTAGCCAATGAGCATCAAGTACATTTTCCCAACAAAGTAACTGTACCGTGTTGTGTTGGTTTGAAGTATTTAATTAGTGTTCAGCACTCACGTCACTAGACAAATAGTTGTTTACAGTAGGTTGTTGTTATTGTTTTATGAACCAACCTTTGATTTCTTGTCTTTGTTGACTTTAGCAGGTGCCGTGGCTTTCTTCTTAGGTGATCGTGAATTGATCACACTGGCATATGCATTTTCATCATCCACACTGGCTTTCCCTGTATTCCTACTCACATCCTGGATAGTAGTGTAGTCACCATAGCAATCTGTGTTAACTGATGGACTAATAACATCGATGGGGTCTCCGTATGGGCTTTCGTCAACCATCTTTAAGGAGACTTCTTGAATTTCCCTAAACATTGCATGAACTGAAAGTGAATAGTGTTTCTATAATGGTGTTTGATGTTCTGATGTTAGGGAGAAAGTTCTTCATCAAATGTTTGTACCCAAAACTATCAATAACACAGGGAGCCCAATCTGGTCAAAAAAATAACTTTTCTTAATAAGGGAATTATGCTTAAGTTATAAAAGTGAGAGATTTAATGGGTTTTCTACGGCTCTCTTGGAAGTATTTTTTCTGTCTTGTTTTTTTTTTACTTAGATAATATGAAGTATACACTCATACACTCATAAAGTTAGTCACCCGTAAAGCTTCGTAGGTGAGACCGATGAGGATCCTGGGTTGGTTAAAATGTATGTACCCATGGTCCTTCTTGGTCTCACCTTCGAAGCTTTTCGGGTGACTAACTTTATCGAAATGAGTATATATGATAGATAACAAGTACTTCATAGAAACTATTCACACTAAGCTATTGTACTTACGATCCTTGTCGATGGCGAGGACACTTTCCAGCATCTGAAACAACAGTTGACAATTGAAAAGGAAAGATTGTCTCATCGAAAGACTGAGTATAGACAATTAATTAATTACCCACATACAGCAGCAATTTTAATTTCCGTTTTTTTAAATTAGGAAATACGTATACCACGTTAGTTCTCAATTAATGAAAAATACCACTTGTATTTGATGTAAGTGGTGTATTACCACTGAGTTTCGAACAAACCAGAGTTAAAATATTTTAATAATAAAAGTACTAATAAAACGGTTTCTTTATCCTGAATTTCGTCTTTTCTTTGATATTCAAGTCTAAAATTAATTATACTAAAACAATTATTCACCTCAGGCTTAGTGATTATAGGAGAACATTTATTGGTTATTTCATGGTTTTCTATGGAATACGGGCGGATATTTCACCAAAAAATTATATTATTTGGTATACAACGGGGCTTTAGGCGAGTTGTATGTTAAAATAATATAATTTTGAATCAATTCTTCGACAATGGCAGCACGAGTCCCAGAGTTGTTGCTTAGGTAATGTGAATCATAAAAAAATACTGGACTCGATTTTCGCAAAATATGCATGGCATCGGCAAATCATTAATCTGCGGCTCCGTCGCCACTGACAAATCACGATATTTAGCGCATGCAATAATTGTTAAATATCAACCTCATTAATGTTTTTCATTGCACAATTTTAGTTAATTTAGTTATTTTATTGTTTATCTAGCTGGGGCTTCTTTTCTATTCTTCATATGATTTCTTGTTTAAACATTTTCTTTCGTCAAATTAACCAAAACATTTGACAAAATAAGTCAGAATTAAACAAAACGAAATGATAATAGTAATGATAATAACAATAATAATAATAATAATAATAATAATAATAATAATAATAATAATAATAATAATAATAATAATAATAATAATAATAATAATAATAATAATGAAGAACAGTTATTAGATGCCATGCCTGGTAATATATGGATTGAGGGTATTTAACTTCTTCAGGCAAAGGGAATAGACGACAAACGCGTATTCAGACGCGTATTTCAACCTCAAATCCTATGGACGCAGAGCCTTTTCTGTGGCTGCCCCACAACTTTGGAACAATCTTCCACCTGATCTACGTAGATGTACTTCTCTTGTCAGCTTCAAGTCCCAACTAAAGACCTTTCTATTTAAATCGGCCTACAAGCTGCAATAGTCCTATTTACCTTTATATTATTTTATTTTATTTTATTTGTCAGCGCTTAGAACAGTCCTGTATAGGCGCTATATAAGTAATTATTATTATTATTATTATTATTATTCAGACGTTTCGCCGGTGAAGGCTTCATCATGCAGTGGTATATTTTAAACTGAAAATCACTATCTTAAATAACTTACATTAGAATTCTGAAATACCCAATGGTATTTGAATACGCATCTATTCCCTTTGCCTGAAGAAGTTAAATACCCTCAATCATTAATAATAATAATAATAATAATAATAATAATAATAATAATAATAATAATAATAATAATAATAATAATAATAATAGTAATAACAATGTATTAATTTATCTAGCGCTCTGATACCTGTTGACATCAAGCTTTTCTTTCTTTTCTTCTTTTTCATGAAAACGATTATTAATCCCAGCACAATGAGCATAATAATCAAGCACAGGACTCCAACAGTAATGGCGATTAGTTTATCCATTCCATGCTTGCTTTGATCTGACAACAGATAATTATAATTATCAAGTAGGATGTAGTATGGATCATTGAGTATTTTCTGGAATAATTTTCCAATGAGTGACAAAACATTTGATATGCTGTACGAACTACTTCCAACATTTTCTCCTTGAAAGCTGGTAAATCTACAGAATCACCAGCAGCTGTCGGTACCCTGCAGAGATTACGAACGCGCGTATTGAGCGCCAAACACCAATAGGCTGGAGAATACGTTTTGTGTGATGCTGAAACAGCTTTTAGCAAATAGTTGACCGGTAAAAGTGAAATTATGCAGGATTATTATTGTTAGTCATTTTTTTATTTTTTTTATTTGAGAAATTGGTAGTTTTAAAAGGAAACTTTCCAAATCCCAAGATCCTGAAATATACACCAAATTGAAGAATCCTTGACGGGTTCAAAATCATAGAACACAGAAGCTGAGACCGAAACCCCTGAGCTTATGGGAAATATGTTGATTAGATGCGAGATACCGTAGCCGGTCCGGCCGGTTATAAGCCCCCCAGGTTATAAGTCCCCCCTCCCCCCGCCCAATATGAAATATTTCATTGCATTTTATATTATAGATTATTCAAAGAAATAATGTTATCATAAATACAATTTATTTTTGTAAAATGATTTGTAAAACAGAGTGTTACGTCACCAGGTTTGTAAAGTACTTTGTTTCACTCAAATCATCTAAATGCATTTTGACTTTTCCACAAAGAAGAAATAGTTGTCCACTCAATTCACTCCAGCACAAGTTCAACAGTTTGACATAAGTTCAACTGGTGTACATGTTGTAATTATGTCGCTGCTACATATCCCTGATGCATGTCCCCGCTACACATTCCCTCGTGTGTACAGAACGTGATTTTGTCGCTGCTGCATGTTTCTGGGACATGACCCTGCTTTACGACCCCTAGTGTACGGCCACATTAAATTACGTAACGACAAATATTTTTCAAACTCATTTTTTCAAACTCATTTTAATGAATTATTAAATGGTCAGGATCACTACCGTGAAGGAGGTTTGGTAATTAGCATCAATATCTCGAGAGCGGATAAAGGATTATAAAGGATATGCAACTGAGCTCATGGATCGATCAGAATATGAAAAAGCTGTTTATTATGTTGAAGGACACTACAACTTATTGCTTACTACCAAAAGATACAGCAAAATCATGTGAGTCCAAAATGAATACATTGTTATCCAGCATGAGGGACAACATCCCAGATTCATCTTACAGAAAACTGAGCACGACTGTAAAGGTGGCCGCACGCTAGGGGTCGTGAAGCACGGACATGTCCCAGAAACATGCAACAGCAACAAAATCACGTTCTGTACATACGAGGAAATGTGTAGCGGGGATATGTAGCAGCAACATAATTACAACATGTACACACCCATGAATATGTTGCGGGGACGTGTACCAGGGTCATGTAGCAGCGACATGTCCCTCCGTCTGAACTCTTGTGTTCCTAGCCATGAAACAAGATTTTGGCACTGAGATATTTTGTCCCTGCAACATGATCCACAAAGTTCAACTGGTTGAACTTCATGTTGTTTGTATGAGAATTGATTGTTGATCAAAAAAATTTCAGTTGCAGATTATCATATATGATTACAAGAGTGCAGTTCAAAAGCTATATTTTGAACTGCACTCGTGATATGTTTACCAAATTGCACCGCTCGAACCCATACGATTTCCTATACAAATCGTGCGATTACATGTACAAACTACAATATATTTTACTTTTTATGAAGAATCGTTTCAATTTAATAACATTAGAGTTTCTGTACGTTAAAAAAGTAAAATTAACCGCACCATTTTTAGCCAATCAGATTGCAGGATTTACTAGTGATGTCAAAATGAATATGATTACTTAAATAATTGGTATTCTTGGTTTGCAATCAATCCCTTGAGAATCAAGAGATAAAGACACGGCGGCCATGTTGGTTGAACAAACAATAGACACCAATGAGCAATCTTTTGTTGAAGTTCAACCAAGATGGCCGCCGTGACGCGTATCAGCAATATTACGCGCGCTTTGATTGTTCGAGGGCCGCGTAATATCCGCGAAAAGCGCCAAAACGAGCGCTTTTGAACAGTTTGTCTTTCGATTTTCGCTTTGGATTAACACTCTAATTATATTTTAACTAAGCACAAACTATTAAAAACAAAGTAAATTGGCTGTTTAAAGCTGTTTTAGCGTTGTACAAAGCCATTTTCCTGCTTTTTGTTTCAAAATTGAGCTAATTCAGGGGCAAACATCAGCAATACTAGCAAATATACAGATCTAGCCCATGTGGACAGTTTTCAAATAAAATTTTCACTTTTACCGGTCAAAAACCATCACAAATAACTTGAATTCTTTGCTAAAGCAGTTTTAGCCTTGTACAAAACGTATTCTCCATGCTATTGGTTTTTGGCGCTCAATACGAGCGTTAGTAAACAATATCCTCTTAAAACAAACTAGTAGATTCCATTTTCCCATGTGTCTGTACTCTTACAGATGCACAGAAGACGTCAAAATGTGATCAGTGAGAACGACAGTCGACACGCAACTCGACTTCGTATTCTGACCACATTTTGACGTCATCTGTGCATCTATAGGGACCTTACGCAGCAGGACGACGACGTCGAGGACGACGAAGTTCCAATAAAGTGTATTGTTGTCTATTCTTTTCATAATTGTTTCATTTTCCGTGTTTTCACTAAATTTGCGCCCCCGAACTGACGTTCTCGTTCACTTTGCATCGACAAACCTGATAGGCATTTCACGTTGTAGCTTTGCACAGAACGCCTCAAGTTAAATAAGACCATACAGAGCTCATTTCATACATTCCAACAAGAAGTTATTGAATGTTGTAATTAGCGCTATTCTTTCTCTGTCGACGTCGTCGTCCATTCCGTCTTCGATGAGTAAGGTCCCTTATAAGAGTACAGACACACGGCAAAATGGAATCTCTGATATACATGTATTTGTATTCAGTGACTTACCCGTTATCGTTGCAATAGTTGACATGCATTGATTTAAAGTATTCACTGAAAAGAATAACGTGTTCGTTAGAGAGTTTGAAAAGGTCTAGAAGACGAAACTAGTTACCCAATGATGATCAACAAAAGTGTGTAAAAAATTAAAATTAAAAGAGGTTTAGAACCTCAATGACCTAATAATGACATGAAGAATTCTTTTGAAGTCCAAGCAAAGAAACTATCAGCGTTAGATTAATTCAAATATTAATATTAATTATACTCAAATACAAATCAGTACGTGTAACAACGATAATAACTAATAACTGTTTCCCATCAGACCTATATGAAAACCATAGCTTTGGATCAGTTAATTGGTTTAAAATCCTACCTTGTACAGTAATAGGTTTCCTTGTTGTAGTTCCTATGTCATTGCTTGCCACACAGTAATACACCAATATTACTTCATTACACTGTTCATATTTCACCGTCAAATATCCATCTCTTGATTGTTTGATTGTTCGGTTTGACTTATTGGTCCACGTTATTACAGGCTTTGGGTTTCCTGTGGCCTCACAAGCGATAATTATGCTGTTGTTCGTCATAGTCGTCATAGTGTAGTTGGTTGTTGTAGTGTTGCGCCATAACGGTGAAACTATTGGTGAATATATAGTAGTGGTTCATACTGGAATGTGGACCCTTTCCATATCTATTATATCACTACAATGGTACGTACAATGGTACGTACAAGTATGTACGTACCATACACCTATTCCAATTAACGTTGATAACGGTCGATCTGAATTGGATGATCTGAAACTTTTAAATCTACGTTAACCTCCGCCATATCTCGTTCGAACATCAATCATGATTCCAAGCTTCAGATCAAATGAATGAATTCCACATGCTACTAGCGAAAGACCCTCAGTTTCCCATAATTCGTCTTGGCCTCAGATCATCCATTTCAGGTCGCCCATGATCAACGTTTATTGAAATAGGTGTATACTGGAATGCGAATTGATTGATGTGGACCCTTTCCATATCTATTATATCACTGCAATCTAAAGTATGTACGTACGTACCATATACTGAATTGATTGATTGATGTGGACCCTTTCCATATCTATTATATCACTACAATCTAAAGTATGTACGTACCATATACTGGAATGTGAATTGATTGACGTGGACCCTTTCCATATCTATTATATCACTACAATCTAAAGTATGTACGTACCATATACTGGAATGTGAATATTGATGTGGACCCTTTCCATATCTATTATATCACTACAATCTAAAGTATGTACGTACCATATACTGGAATGTGAATTGATTGATGTGGACCCTTTCCATATCTATTATATCACTACAATCTAAAGTATGTACGTACCATATACTGGAATGTGAATTGATTGATGTGGACCCTTTCCATATCTATTATATCACTACAATCTAAAGTATGTACGTACCATATATACTGGAATGTGAATTGATTGATGTGGACCCTTTCCATATCTATTATATCACTATATCTAAAGTAGGTACGTACCATATACTGGAATGTGAATTGATTGATGTGGACCCTTTCCATATCTATTATATCACTATATCTAAAGTAGGTACGTACCATATACTGGAATGTGAATTGATTGATGTGGACCCTTTCCATATCTATTATATCACTACAATCTAAAGTATGTACGTACCATATACTGGAATGTGAATTGATTGATGTGGACCCTTTCCATATCTATTATATCACTGCAATCTAAAATATGTACATACCATATACTTGAATTGATTGATGTGAACCCTTTCCATATCTATTATATCACTGCAATCTAAAGTATGTATGTACCATATACTGGAATGTTTATTTATTAATGTGAACCCTTTCCATATCTATTATATCACTACAATCTAAGGTATGTACGTACCATATACTGGAATGTGAATTGATTGATGTGGACCCTTTCCAAATCTATTATATCACTACAATCTAAAGTATGTACGTACCATATACTGGAATGTGAATTGATTCATGTGGACCCTTTCCATATCTCTATTATATCACTACAATCTCAAGTATGTACGTACCATATACTGGAATGTGAATTGATTGATGTGGACCCTTTCCATATCTATTATATCACTACAATCTAAAGTATGTACGTACCATATACTGGAATGTGAATTGATTGATGTGGACCCTTTCCATATCTATTATATTACTGCAATCTAAAGTATGTACGTACCATATACTGGAATGTGAATTGATTGATGTGGACCATTTCCATATCTATTATATCACTACAATCTAAAGTATGTACGTACCATATACTGGAATGTGAATTGATTGACGTGGACCCTTTCCATATCTATTATATCACTACAATCTAAAGTATGTACGTACCATATACTGGAATGTGAATTGATTCATGTGGACCCTTTCCATATCTATTATATCACTACAATCTCAAGTATGTACCCATATCTGGAATGTATATCACTACAATCTAAAGTATGTACGTACCATATACTGGAATGTAAATTGATTGATGTGGACCCTTTCCATATCTATTATATCACTACAATCTAAAGTATGTACGTACCATATACTGGAATGTGAATTGATTGATGTGAACCCTTTCCATATCTATTATATCACTGCAATCTAAAGTATGTACGTACCATATACTATGTGAATCACTGCAATCTAAAGTAAAGTGTACGTACCATATACTGGAATGTGAATTGATTGATGTGGACCCTTTCCATATCTATTATATCACTACAATCTAAAGTATGTACGTAGCATATACTGGAATGTGTATTGATTGATGTGGACCCTTTCCATGTGGACCCTTTCCCTTTCCATATCTATTATATCACTACAATCTAAAGTATGTACGTACCATATACTGGAATGTGAATTGATTGATGTGGACCCTTTCCATATCTATTATATCACTACAATCTAAAGTATGTACGTACCATATACTGGAATGTGAATTGATTGATGTGGACCCTTTCCATATTTGTTGAAAGGAACGCAAGTAATGTTTTCATACTGCGTACTGGTGGTCGATGTGGTCGAGTAGCGTCCGTCAGTAGAATTACGTGGTTTTCCTCCATTTTGATAAAATGTATAAATAGCAGCAGGTGTTGCATCTGATATGCATGATACATTGAAAGTCATGGTTCTTGTAACATAAGTATTGGATGATGTCATCGATGTGTTGTTTGGCTGGTATTCTTAAAATAATAACAACATTTTTGTGATAAACGTTTGTTGAATTAAAAGTTTAAATAAGTGTTGTTTAAATATTAGTTATTGTATTGTAGCGTATCATAATTGCATATTAAACAGTTTACAACCATCATGACGGCTACTTGAGTACATTACAGTATTTATTTCTTAGTACTTCATACTAGTAAGTCATTTATTTAGTCAAATTAATTAGTATTTCATGAGAAGTAAGAGTTAGTTACCGAGAACGGAGGCATTAAGCTATATACAGCCCGATATAGCTTAATGCCGACGTGCGAGGTAACTAACAGACTTAGTTCCCAATTCACGTGGTTTTCGCAAAATACCAACAGACCCCAAGGAGGGTCTATTGGTTGGAGGACGAACTATAGAATACCTATCTCCTGAGAATTATGTACAATTATTTATTTCTTTGTTGTGTGTTGTCTAATTGAAGGCTTTGTAATGGGGCGTTTTTCTCGGGTGGGCGGGAAAAACATTCATCCCTCAAAAACCTTTCATATGAAAGCATGCAATCTGAATTTGAATAGTTACTATAAATATTCAGAATAGAGTTGTTTCAATTTTTCACTTCATTTGCAACTATGGCGAGTAGCGACGGCGACATTTTTGTACCGGACTCAGTTCCCAGACTTAAGAAACATCACAGCGATTTCTGATATTGAGCTTGCCAAAAGAAATGAAGCTAGAATCCCAGAAGGGACAAAATGGAGTACATCTTGGTGTGTTCGAACTTGGATTGAATGGGCCGAAGAGCGCACAGAGACCAATACCACTTCCACTTCTGATTTATATTATATTTATATTTATTTATTGAATCGGCTCATTATGAATTCACCGGGCTATATGAGTTTGACCCGGGTCAACGCATATAGCCCGATGAATTCATAATGAGCTATTCAATTCAATTCATCAACCCCTCTTTTCCCTGCTGAATATCAAATCCCTCCCCGGGCTTTTAATGACTCTATTGTTCAGCCGGTCTATATCATAGATAATTCCCTATGAATAACAAAGAAAACCAAGTGAATTGGGAACTAAAAGTGGCTAATAGGGGAGTCGAATCGGTAGTATCATTGAATTATTTTGATATGAATTGGCTTCATGGAAGCATAGTTAGTAGAGGGAATGGTTAGGATGAGTGATGGATCCAGGGGTGATTCCATGGAACTCGGTCCCTTTGTGAAGCTGATCATGTACTTCACGCTAAGCAGTATGGAATTGAAATTATGGAATTGAAATTATGGAAGTGAAATTATGGTTAGGATGTCATTATGATGTTGAACGGGTCTTGACCGTGCACAATGTTTGTTCAAATTCATTAGAAAATGGCTAAACGACTGAACCCAAATGTTCTCTATTGGATTACTTATTTAAATATTCTAATATATTTAATTTGTATTGGACTATATAGCGCACAAGCAGCCAAAAGAAACGTTTGGGTTCAGTAGCTCAACCATAGCAAATTGAGGCAAAACAATGACAAAACAAAAAGATTTGTACACTGACACGGTTGAAAAAAACGAACAAAAACATATAACAAAAGGTTTCCCACCCAGTCCCCTCTACTATGATGGAAGGCAGTCGTCGTGAGTAAGTTTGACGTAACACTAAATACGCAGGAATCTTTTAGGCTGAACAAAGCATCCTACCTGTAGGCTGAACAAAGCATCCTACCTGTAACGTTGAGAAACGTGCAAGCTGTATCGTTAGCAAATTGATTGTCTGCAATACAGCAATAGTTTCCTGATGACTCTTTACCAGTGATATTTAGCTTCATCATTGACGATCTAGCCAGTGATTGTCTATTTGTCTTTTTGTTCCAGTAAATAGTTGGTTGTGGAATACCGCTAGCGTTACAGTACAATACTATAGTGTTGCCCTGGTAAATGCTTGTGTCTCGAGTATGATATCGAATGCGAGGAGTATCTGATTAAATCAATACATACCGGCAATAAGCTATAAAATGACGCCATAATCATCTTCCCTAATGTCATTATCATCAATCGATCATTAACAACAATTACAACAATAAAAACTGCATCAGCTACAACAAACAAAACATAGGTGCAAGCGGCGAATAATTGTTTTAGTATATACCAACTCAGGAACTTCAAAATAATATTTCAATGTAAAAAAAAGAAGTGTTTTTCAGATTCTGTTTTATTGTTTACAACCGCCATCTTGTCAGTCCCGTTATTCCGAGTGGATAATGTGGAATAGGTTGAGATAGAGAACCAATCAGATTGCACGATTTATGTAGGTTCATGAGTTGGTATACTATTGACCAATAGTACACTGCATAAGTATTGTCAGACGATTTACCATACAAGTTGATTCGAGTACACGATTGTATCTTGTCGGCGCCATCTTTTGCGATGATACTGACATGATAGCAATATTCTTTGCTCATCGTAACATTGACAATTGTCAGAGAGACATTTGAAAACCCTGACACTATCAAGAACTTATCAGTTCCTTCTCGAAAGATAATATATGATTTTGCTGCTGCAATTCTTTGTGCTATTTCAACGTTGTTTCCTTTCAACGATGACGAATACAATTTCTCATTTTCCTCCAACTCATAATCCCACGATAAAGTAACGTTTGTTCCACGTTTTAAGTCTGTTTTCTGCGGTGGTTGCAAAGTCCAAAGAAAACAATCTGATATAAAAGAAAAGCTATTGTAAGTATTGTGGCGCGCCCTATTGAAGAGCTATTGTAAGTATTGTGGCGCGCCCTATTGAAGAGCTATTGTAAGAATTGTGGCGCGCCCTATTGAAGAGCTATTGTAAGTATTGTAGCGCACCCTATTGAAGAGCTATTGTAAGTATTGTGGCGCGCCCTATTGAAGAGCTATTGTAAGTATTGTGGCGCGCCCTATTGAAGAGCTATTGCAAGTATTGTGGCGCGCCCTATTGAAGAGCTATTGTAAGTATTGTGGCGCGCCCTATTGAAGAGCTATTGTAAGTATTGTGGCGCGCCCTATTGAAGAGCTATTGTAAGTATTGTGGCGCGCTCTATTGAAGAGCTATTGTAAGTATTGTGGCGCGCCCTATCACAGGCAGCCCAACCATTGCTTTTGAGGCAAATACAAATATATTTGCGTTTTTTATGGGTTTCCTGTGGTAGAGCGCGCGCGATACGTATTATATTGGGTTCCCTGTGCATATAAATGTATAATGTTGGGATCCCTGTGTACCTCCTGCGGGACGCGCCCGCAGCAATGTGTATATTGGCCATTACAAAAAAGAGCAGGGGACTGGGACCAAGTCCGTAAAACTAATTCAATAAGAAACTAGCAAAAATGGGCATCATTTTCTAACAGAGCAGATCAAACTTAGCTAGTCTGGAAAGTTTGGTGAACTTTGGCTTAATATTAACGATGCTAGAGGGCATCAAAGATGTACCTTTTCCCATACAAACTCTGTATTTTTTTTGCGTTGTCTACCCAAACCATACATTCACTGTAAAATTTCAAAATTTCAAAAGTTTATAATTCCGACAGAATTCACTGAAATCACATCAAACTTTGCACATATGATAATTTCAACATGTTGTTTCATGCCATAAACTTAATTTCGTAATTACATTAATTCTAATAAACTCGTTCCCAGCTCCCTGCTCTTTTTTGCAATGGGCAATTGTAACAAGGTATGAAACTCCAGTCACGTGATGGCCTGATGTGCGGTACATGCAGCTGGTGCACTTTACCGTGAACCGAAGAGCCGAAGTCGTTATTTTATTGCTAATTAATGGCGAGGCGTCGAAGGGAAGTTCATATCAAGAAAGACTGATTTTTTCGGTGCAAGCGTTGGGATTCTATTCCCTATTCATGGTAAGTTTAGAAGTTCACAATTCATGTCAACCTTAAGTAAATGTAGAAGAGATTTGACGGTTTTAAAGTAGTCCTTTTTCATTTTGAATGGTAGAGATAGTTTCGAAATGTTGTGCTCGACACGTGAGAAAGTTTTGTTGAAAAGTAAGCTGAACTAAAAGTATTTTTGTCAAGGTTCAGTTTCTGTAGTATTTGCTCTAAATGTTCTCTAAAAATTTTTTTTAAATAAATTATACAGAACTGAGTCAGTTTGACTTGTGTAGTTGTCAGTGATCGAAATACACTTCAACACGGAACCTCTTTCAACTGACTGATGGTACTTTATCTGTTTAAACATTTTTACTGTCTCATCTAGAAAGTGTTTGACGTAATTTTGTACTTTACTTATAGTTCTTCTGACACAAGAGAACGCCAACACAACATAAACCATCTGCAGCAAAAATATAGACGAACTCAAATTCACTGACATCGAAGGAGACATGAATGGCGAAGGACTCGTGAAGCTGCCGTGAACGCGGGCTAAAATATTAACAGTTGTTCGTTATTGTCATTGAAATAGCACAACACATTTAGCAAATAATTGGCTTACTATCATCTGAGAGAAACACAGAGTAATTGTTACCGTATTTTTCGTAAGAACGTAAGTAAGCTTATCGCTTCCAACTGTGATGTTTGTTATTCAATCACAACTTGTCGATTGTGTATAATACTTATTTAAAAAAATAAATAAATAAAATTGTTGTTATCCAGCTATTACTGATCAATATAGTGAATAAATTGCACAGAAAGAACGGCGAAAACAGTGTGTAAAAGCTAGTAAACTTATTGTTGAAATAAATACGTTAGTTTGTCATTTATTTTGTGTACAAGTACTGATAGCAAAAATGTCTTGTGTAGTACTAAATATTGAGACTATTCAGCGTTTATAAAACACAATGCCTCAATTTTGAAGCATTCAATCGATAAAAATCAAAACACAAAACAAATAAAGTATGTTGTAGATACATTATTGATTATTAGTGTTTGTCTCTGACTTCTGTTTTTTCATATAGACTGTTAATTCACGAACTCAGTGAACTTGATCGAACTTTCGATCGTACAACAATATTGTTGAAATAACATTTATTTTACGTACCTTACAAGTTCCTCAAGTATTTACAGACATTTTAAATCCATTTGTAATTTCAAACCATTATATTTGTTAGTCTTTTTCTTCAAGAAACTAAGAACATTGTAAACTTGCCATTTCAACCGCCATGTTTGATTGTGAACAGCCTCGTTTTCGTGCGTAAGTCATTCAATGTTATTGCTTAGCAACGTACGTGTCACGTCAGCGAATCACGCATTCAGTGTTTTCACTTTTCATTTAGTTTTCACTAGTTTTTACTTTTCTCACTTATTTTCTTCATCAAACCGATTATTATGGTGGGAAGCCACATTTAAGGTAAAGTTATGCATAAACAAATACTATTGTAAGTACTTTACATAGCTTTTATTGACGGAAACATTATATAACAAGTGTATTTTCTTCATTAGTTTGAAGCGTTTGATAACAGAGTAAATCCCTGTTTCACAATTGCTCTCAAGTGGTTTTGTCTTTAATTTCCCACCGTGGCATCTACATAGACGTTTCGGCTATATGAAAAAACAGAAGTCAGAGACAAACACTAATAATCAATAATGTATCGTAAACCTGACTGTAACTTCAAGATATATGTTGTAGATGTTTTGACTTATATTTAGTGAACATATCAATATTAAAACTTGCCAAAAAGAGCACAGTTCAGATTTGACGAGCGCTTGCCGATGTCCTCTCGAAGGTAAAATCCCGAATGTTTCACGGAAAAGTGCACCAGCTGCAGGTACCGCACATCGGTCCATGAGGCGCAACATGTTAAAATTAATTTTTCTCAACGTACGGTGAAGTTAGACGATTGACACTTATGAAGTGTTTAGAGAATACGGTAGTGTAGTTATTCGAAGAAAAAACGAATTTTCACGTTCTAATGGCAAAAAATAGGAGCAAAAACGTATTTGTCACGTGAACGAGTTTCATACCTTGTTTCAATATACACATTGCTGCGGGCGCGTCCCGCAGGACGTGCACAGGGATCCCAACATTATACATTTCTATGCACAGGGAACCCAATATAATGCGTATCGCGCGCGCGCGCTCTACCACAGGAAACGCATCAAAAAAAAAAGACGCGCGCATGCAAATATACTTTTTAAATAATTATAAAAGCCTCAGAAACAATGGTTGGGCTGCCTGTGGTTCAACCTGCAGTTTGTGACACACAGAAAAACAAACCCCATTTTATAACTTGGGCATTGCACAGGAAGTCCGAGTAATAATACTCAGATTACAATGATTAGAAGTAGTGGAACAACATGCAGATCAAGTTTGTACTTCACACACAGGTGTACAATTAATAAATTCATCTTCAACATTTTGAACATTGTTACGTTATAATATTTATTGAGAAAATTTCAGTTAAAGTGTATATGGAAATAATATTATACAGCAATTTCAAAAAACGTTGATACTGAATATAGTGTATTCCAAGACCGAAATGCATTATGGGACTTGTGTTTTATTGTCTAAAGTAATAATTTATTTTATTTTTTGTGTATTCCATCAGAAACAATATACTTGCTCCATATGGCGAACAAATCGCTGTATATTTACTTTTTATTTCAAAATAATGAGGCCCGCACTAGGAATGCACTATTCAGTATTCAGTATTCAGTTTTCAACATTTTTTGAAATACGAATGTACAACATTCATCACAGTTATGATTTCTTAAGTGTTTCCTGATTTGATTAGATACACAGTTCATCAAAGGCATAATTAGCACAGTATCTAAGCAAACTTTGTTTTATCTTTGCTCGATTTTACCACATTTATATTATATTATGGAAAAGTTAAATAAAAAGCGAGAGGAGATTGGGAAGGAAGAAATTAGACATTGATCTATAAATAGAACAATCATATGTCATGTACAGCCTGCTTCACCCTATTGTATGGGTATCCTGTGTTAACTAAAAGGAAGACGAAGGTCTGGGAACAAGAGAGGAGAGAAGGCGACAAATATTCGGTGGGTTGTTTCCAATCAGTAATTCTAGATTCAATTATTTGTGGAGTCATCCTGAGTGATACTTACTAAGAGAGTTTTTACTGTACTACTTTCAGAATAATTATCGATATATAGATTGTCTACTTACTAATTATATAATCAACACAACAAAACAAAATATGAAGAGTGATGCTGTTCAATCGAGTGTTCATTGTATAATATTTAAGAAATATTGAGGTTTTCAGTCTACATATGTACAGATAAAAGACATTAACTGATATTAGTGAATATCTCGACATCTTTACCTGTTAAGATAAGGGCATTGAAAATCCATAATAGCAAGAACCATGGCCATAAACTATTACACGTCTTTGGTTTGTAGACCATTTCATTTGTCTAGATAAAAAAAGAGAAATGTAACATTGTATCGGGATAAATAGAAGCCATAGTTTCTAGATCTCTATGATTACAGTTTTTGGTATTTCCGAACCTCACTGAATCCATCGTTGTTCATTAGCTTGTGGCTCCACCAGCAAACAATTTAAACAATGGTTCGGTTCTACGAAATGTTCTGGTACCTGTTTTTGGTTCAACACTTTTTAAAGTAACGACGTTTTTAAAAGTATTTTTTTTCCAAATATAAGAAGCAGCACAAATCAAGCTGTTTATCTATATTAGAGGGTATTAAGTGTAAGGCCGTACAATTATCAAACAAAAACCCAATATGGTGGCAAAAATCACAAAAATGGAATTCGCTCTAACTTTGCATATGAGTAGCCCTTGGTCTGAATATAAACGCTGTGTAGTTTGTTTGGGAAAATATTTATTTGTTTTGGAGAAAATCGAAAAAAACTATTTTGGCTTCAGACGCCATGTAATGACTGTCGGCGGAGTGAAAATGCATCAAATTCATTCCATTCGTATATCAAAACTAAAATTAACAGAAATATTTCCACACCATCGCTGTATTGTATAACTCTTCCTTGATCTCTAGGCTTAATATCATAAACATCCAGCGAGTTTAAGAAGTCCAATAAATTCCAAATCAAAGTGCACTATTTGGAAAATCCAACCGGTGGGTCAAAAATAATAGTTTTTTAGTCATGTGCCAGTGATCCAAATTTTATAATATTGCAGCTACGTACTAAGAAGATGATATAGTTTTGGAATCTTGAAAGTTTTATTTGGGCAATTGACGTTTTGCTTCTGAGAAAACTCTTTTATTCACCACTCGAAAAACATCAAAAACGGTGATTGCGTGACCACGTGACAATTGGTAAAATATCCGTACAATGTTTCTGTTAACTCCAGAGCCAATGTATAACTGTTAAACAACATACATTTTCTCGTTTCTATGCTTGCAATGCATCGGGATATCATTGCATGACATATTATGCTGTTATGTGTGCGTTGAATATTTGACACTTGGA
This sequence comes from Actinostola sp. cb2023, assembly GCA_033675265.1. NCBI lineage: Eukaryota > Metazoa > Cnidaria > Anthozoa > Actiniaria > Actinostolidae > Actinostola > Actinostola sp. cb2023. The sequence goes on along the minus strand of JAUJYZ010001523.1, from coordinate 91,584 downwards.
TTCTGAAATACGGTTGAATTATCCAGCCGTCAAAACTGTTCATAACTTGAATATTCCTTTACATTCTTGTTCCTCTACTGTTGTTAAGCGAAATAGGTTAGCAAGATTTCTGGAAATATCTTCTAAACACGTTCTCGGGTCACTGTGAATATAATTTGCATAATACCTTGAACAGCATGTTGGTCAAGGGGGTGGGGGTCGGGATGTCTAGCGATTGATTGAAATACACAGTATATACACCCTGGGGGTACTTGACCCATGTTTGGGTATAGGGGTGCCGCTGAGGGTTTGAAACCCTGACCCTGTTTAGGACAAAAAAATCTAAAATACCTACCCTGTCTAGGACAACACCCTCTATTTTAGGAACCTGTTTAGGACAAAGGACAAAATACACATTGTCTTCTTTTACACAATTTTAACGCGTTTTATGTTGACTGATGACCTGCTAAAGACCGGCAAACGTCTCGGTGGGACTCCCATATATAAAGTGGTTGGGATGCTCGTCGGAAATTTTGAAATTTACCCCTAAAAGGTATCCGAGTCTTGTCCAGGTGGGTGTGGCAACAAATAATTTTTACCCCTAAAAGGTACCAACTCTAAAGTGACAAAAGCTATAACTGTCATTCCAGTTGTCATTATCTTGTCTCGGGTATCAAATTTACTGACAAACACCCTAAAAGGTACATTATTGATTATACAGTGTTTGTCTCTGACTTCTGTTTTTTTTATATAGACGTTTCGGCCATTAATCAATGGCCTTCATCTGTTCAGTATTAATCGGAAACGTTGCGATCTTTGAAATATATTTAACGTTTTAAATATATCACCCTAAAAGGTACCGGCTTAGTCTTTTGTGGTCCTTTTAGATTTGTGACACCCTAAGAGGTACCAAATCGCGGATCTGGACCCCTAAAAGGTACCTTAGTATCACTTATTTTCGCGCGTCCTTATTTCGCGAACATGTCAGAGGCATATTGGCACGAGGCTTTGATTTCGCGATTTTGCAGAAAAAAAACGTGTATAAGGGAACTTAATTTCACGTTTTTTTTAATTATGATCCGGTGCAGTATACAAACATATTGTTTTGAATTGGGTAAATGATGTAACAATTCAATTGAAGACATCACTGCGTGACAAAGTTTCGCCGCGTTAATTTTCGTCGTAATTATTATTCGCGAGTCTTTAATTTCGCGGGTTTTTTTCAAACGTGAAAATCGCGAAATTAAAGACACGCGAAAATAAGTGATAATAAGGTGAGGTACGACGAGCATCCCAACCACTTTTATATATGGGAGTCCCCAACCCCCCCCCCCCCCCCTCCCCCGGGTAGTAGACCCAGTATATTCGTATAAGAATATCCCAACTCTCTGTTGTAAAGGCACTTGTTGATTTGCAGTTGTTGATGTTATTATAGTGTTTCTGATTACCTTAAGAGTTGCCCTTGAAATGTGTTTAAATTAAATTTATTGCATGCGTACACACATACACATCTTTATTCAGTACAGTAGAACCCCGGCCTTACGGACACCCGGTTAATACGGACACCCGGTTATTACGGACACGTTGTTCTGTCCCTGCCGAAACTCATACAAATATCTATAAAATATACCTGTTTAATACGGACACCGGATAATACGGACAACGGACATTTTTTCCTGTCCCAATATGCCCATTTTCATAATAATAATAATAATAATAATAATAATAATAATAATAATAATAATAATAATAATAATAATAATAATAATAATAATAATAATAATAATATAATAATAATAATAATAATAATAATAATAATAATAATAATAATAATAATAATAATAATAATACAGGAGCCCATAAGTAGGAGCGTCCATGCTCTATACTGGGTCTATGTCACAGCGTTTTCACAAGTGTGGTTATTTTTAGAACAGTTTTTCCGCGAAAGAAGGTCAATTGACCAATCAGAGAACGTTTCCGGTATGGCGGTTTCATTTCCGGTTTCACGTCAAAAATAAAATGGCGGAATTTCGAAAGACCCGAAGAGATGAATGTACAAATAAAAGTCAGGATTATCCAGTTTTCTTTGTGTCTGATTCACAATTTTATCATACCAACAACAACAAGGCCGCTACTTTGAACCTTGACCTAAAATTCTAGACTGCGTTTCCCGAACGAAGTGAACTTACAGGATTTGAATTGAAGTGATGGCCAGGCGGTTTCGTGGCAGAGTTTCGCGGATAGATAATGTGAACGCGTGTTTTCTGATCAGAAATATCAGTTCCTGTTTACCTCACGGAGAAATACAAACGTATTATGAAGCGTTGTGCCTCTGAAACGTTAGAAAGTCAAAGTTAAAGTCAAGTAAGGTGCATTGAATAGGCAGTTGACTTGTAATTTGGTTTTTCGCTTCTGTCAATCAACATGAAAAATCAGAAAACTTAAAAATAAAAGTCAGAAGACCCACCAAATGGAAACCAAATATGATTTTGAGCTACATTATGGATCATTCGGTCCGAAGAATGTATCAGTTTAGTTTTCAATTCGTTTGAGTTTTGAATTTCATTAATTGACAAGTTCCCCACAAGTTCCAGCCGACTGTTTGAATGTCTGAGTACCGGCGCAGTATTAAAGAAGGTCACTGAATTTAAAAACAAAGCAATTTTGAGTCAGTTTCGCTCAACTATTCGGCTTTATATTGACAGTGAAGCGTGTGTATAAAATAAAAAAACTCAGTGAAACCATTAAATTAAACATCAAAACTTGAATGAAGGTGTTTTTTATTAATATATTTCAAATCGGCAGACTCACAAACATATTCACAATCCATTTTTAAGTCATTTTAGGTAACAGAAAAGACACAACAAATGACAACAAACACGCTTACTTTCACCAATCTTATTCGTAATTTGATTCACTCGTCTTGTCGCTCATGCAGTTTCAGCGAATTTGTTTTTGAATAGCCTTGTCAGTCTTCAAACTCCACAACGATAATTACAATGATACCACTAAACCACATCCAAGAATAAATTGAATTCACTTTCTGACGAAATCAGTAGTTTAGACGAAAATATGTCTTTGAAAGTCTTCGGCTAATTTGCATCCACACGCTACAACAGCTTCTCAGTCGTCCCTTCGTGTTGGAGTTCTTCGAACCACTACTAGCTTTGGATGCCTTTAGAAGCACAATCGTCACCACTATCACTTTCAAGTGATTCTGTTGTACCGAATGACTCAATACTGCTCTCACTATCACTAGACGATTCGTAGTTTAGTTCACTTGAAGAATCTCTTTGTCGCTATCGGATGCCATCTTTATTTTACCTGCCATCTCATCAAAATTCAAAAAATACGTCACACAGGAAACGTTCTCTGATTGGTCAAAATTCGCGGGAAAACTGTTCTAAAAATAACCACACTTGTGAAAACGCTGTGACACTACCCAATACCGTATGGACGCTCCTACTTATGGGCTCCTGATAATAATAATAATAATAATAATAATAATAATAATACGGACACTTTATTTTCCCAAAACAACGACAATGGGTAAATTGATCGCTTTTTAATTAAAATTACGCACGTTCTGTGCTTTCTCACGTTCAACTTGTAAACTGATCGCTAATTACGTGCATTTATAGTTTCCCCACTAAAAATAAACAGATCACCAGTGTCATGCAGTCATTGTTTCCGCCAAAAATGTAAGTGACGTAAATTGACCGACCCGGTTTATATGGACACCCGGTTAATAAGGACACTGCGTCTCGTCCCGATGGTGTCCGTATTAACCGGGTTCAACTGTACCAGGATTTTTAGTCTTTTTACATTGCGTTCTTTAGCCTTGGCTTACATGGCTATTAGATGGCAGAAATCTTCCGATTTTATTAGGACTGCAGTGCTGCTCATCAATATTTTATTTTTATGGCGTTTTATTTTCACCGAACAAAATCTAACTAATCGAAATGATTGTGAGTTCGAATGGTTCGATCTTGTGTTCGGTAATCGCATTCTCCCAAAAGATCCGGTTCGATTCATCCTTTTCCCCTCCCCTCCCCCCTCCCCCTGCAGCCCCTGGGTTTCCGAGGATGGCGTTAGATTCTGTTCGATGGCCGAACCAATCGCAAAACAATCAAACGATTGGGTTCCATTGGATTCGATTTATTTTTTGTTCGGTTTTATTCGATTGACTACGCCAGGACAACAGTAGAGGAACAAGAATGTAAAGGAATATTCAAGTTATGAACAGTTTTGACGGCTGGATAATTCAACCGTATTTCAGAATCCAAATGTCAAATATTCAACGCACACATAACAGCATAATATGTCATGCAAAGATATCCCGATGCATTGCAAGCATAGAAACGAGAAAATATATGTTGTTTAACAGTTATACATGGCTCTGAAGTTAACAGAAACATTGTACGGTTATTTTACCAATTGTCACGCAGTCACGCAATCACCGTTTTTGATGTTTTTCGAGTGGTAAATAAAAGAGTTTTCTCAGAAGCTAAATGTCAATTGCCCAAATAAAACTTTCAAGATTCCAAAACTATATCATCTTCTTAGTACGTAGCTGCAATATTATAAAATTTGGATCACTGGCACATGACTAAAAAACTATTATTTTTGACCCACCGGTTGGATTTTCCAAATAGTGCACTTTGATTTGGAATTTATTGGACTTCTTAAACTCGCTGAATGTTTATGATATTAAGCCTAGAGACTAAGGAAGAGTCATATAATACAGCGATGGTGTTGAAATATTTCTGTTGTTTTTAGTTTCGATATACGAATGGAATGAATTTGATGCATTTTCACTCCGCCGACAGTCATTACATGGCGTCTGAAGCCAAAATAGTTTTTTTCGATTTTCTCCAAAACAAATAAATATTTTCCCAAACAAACTACACAGCGTTTATATTCAGACCAAGGGCTACTCATATGCAAAGTTAGAGCGAATTCCATTTTTGTGATTTTTGCCACCAGATGTTTGATAATTGTACGGCCTTACACTTAATACTGAATCGAATACAGTCAGTTGTTATCTCTATTATACGTTACCGATTCTAACATTCCAGGGATGATATTCTACGTCTTCTGCACATGATTTTGCTTGATAAATAAAGCAATGTTTCCGTTTACAATAACGAAAACGAATTTATTTAATTTCGTATTTCGGAATACTCTTTCAGTATCGTACGCGTATCAGTACAGGTTTCACATCCAAAAGAACATGTCATAGCAAACTAATAATAATACAAATGTTCATTTGTGTCTAAATGATGTCCTTATATAACGCATTTCACATTGTCTCAATGCGCTTTACACATCGCACAGAATTACCCATACAAATCGGTCATATCCTTAAAATATGTTGCATTTGAAGGAGCGATAAACGATCCTAATTTAAATCTCAGAGTTTATCCCTAAAGTAGAAAATGTATCGAAAATTTGGTGGGAAAAGCTTTTATTAGGGGCTTATAGTGAAATTCGCGGGTTATTCTCTTAAACTCGAACCCAGTTCCCGCCCGGCCAAACGCTCGCTCCAATGTTAAAATTCCCCTTACTTCACGGCTTATTTTGTCCGTGGTAAAAAAGAAACTGGTGCTTAAATTTCTGTTGCTATAGGAATGGAGGCTAGGCTGCAAGGTCAAAGGAAAATGGCAGCAGATTTAAGTGTTTTGAAGCTAAAACTCGTCTCGTAATTTGACATTTTCGACTGCTTCGCTTCGATGGTATAAAACAGAACTTCACGAAAAGTCGCTAGTGAACATTGGTATGGAAGAAAGCTTGATATTGGAAGCAATAGAGCTATGTCGGGGCACCAAAATTCAAGTGTTACAATTGTTGCATTTCGCAAGGCTGAGCAACAGGAATCGATCGAACTGCTGGCATGATGAAATCCCATACATTCTAACACTACGGAGACCTGACATTCACCCTGAAAAAGTCGCTAGAAGACGAAAGGATATTTACAAATGATAACTTGGCAAGTAAAGATCAGTCGCAAGTATTTTATATTCCGTTGTTACAATTTATCGTAGATCACTGGTTCATTTGTAAATGACAGCCTAAGCATTGACTTTCTTCGATTTTACTGTAAATTTTACGTAGATCGAGTGGCCGAGTGCCGTAATGGGAATGGGTCTAGCATATAATTAGGATAAAATCCCGGATGTGACACAAATTTCTGTGCGATGATGTACAACAGATGGAGGATTTTGTTGGGCTGCATTTGATATGCGCCCATGGCAGTCGAGCAGCTTACAACTGTCGTGCGAGGAATTGTACGTTGTATGTTATGCCTCTTCCATTGTTCTTAGCTTTTATTATTTTATTCATAAACTTACTTCACATTGTGACGTTAGCTAAGTAACGTGGAAACGTCGTCTTTTAGAAGTTTTAGTCCAACGTTTGTATTTTAAGAACCTAGTGTCGCAATGTTGTATAGAGTTGCACCATATAATAGAGCTACTCAACTCAAAACACAGAAATGACAGCGTTTTCAGGACACGTTATAGTTTAGCGAAAATACCGTCTCTCTAACTCACTGCTAAGTATACTCGTAATAATTGAACTTTTTCTGCTATTAATTGAACTCTACTCTAATGCCGTGTTTGTGAGGGAATTGGTGTGCAACTAAAACACTTCTATTATTACCTGCACGTGCAGCTGCCCAACAGATATAATAAAATAAATAAATAATGAAATTAATTATGTTTTCAAATTTTAATTAACAACAGGAGCGAATTTTATTGGCGCTGACCGTTGAAATCGCGGGTGGTGTTTTTGTCCAAAGCGCGCGAACTGAACAAGCGAATGCCGATGTTTTTCAAAATTTGTTTCAATAACAAATACTTTTCTTTAAATGTTCAATACAGTACTTTTTAATAATATGAAGGCTCTAGTAAACAACAAAAGTGTATTCATCATGATTGATGTTCTATTTGCGAACTGGGAACATGGAGATTTACCACGCTGTTACTGCTTGAATGGAATGACAAATGGCGAACTAATCGAGTACAATGATATGAGTCATCAATATGAGACATATTGGTGGAGAACCTGTGTAAGCAGGCACGCGACTTTGATGTCCGAACGAACTCGTTACTTCTTGCTGCGTCTCAAAGATTGAGTGGGAGAAGAAAGGAACTAATCACAATTACTACCATCCATGGCGGACGTCGAACCAACCATTCCTTTTGAGACTACTAAATAATGAAATAAAATGATATTTGCGTCTTTTTTTGATGGGTTTCCTGTGGTAGATCGCGCGCGCGCGCAATAGGTATTATGTTGGGTTCCCTGTGCATAGAAATGTATGATGTTGGGATCCCTGTGCGCATCCCGCGCGTCCCGCAGTACGGGATATTGAACTCAAAACAGGGAACCCAACATATAAATGCGCGCGTGCGCGCTCTAACACAGGAAACCCATCAAAAAGACGCAAATATCATTTTAATGAATTATTTAGTAGCCTCAAAAGGAATGGTTGGGCCGCCTGTGCGCAAACTCGCAGTTTTAAACAGCGCGCTCAAAAGTATATTCCACTTTGTTCGGACTGTATCAAGGGCCAATCCACTTATATATCTACTCCTTCTGAATACTGAGTATTTTTATTACTTTGCCATGCTAATACCATGCTTTAGTTTGATACAAGAATTTATTGATTTAGCGCTCTACAAAGGTAAATGCTTGTTGTTTTTATGCTCCCGGCGCCATGTTTATATTTTGATATAAATTAAAGCTGGAAGCGAACGTTGAATATCGTGGGTACATTAGCCAGATCGAACCGGATTTACTTAGTTTAGGTAATGCTTCTGTGATATTCTGGATTCAAATCGGTACCCTAATGTACCCAGGTTTTTGTGGTTTTTGGACCTGCTCAAGTCACTCGATTTATGATCCGAACTTGAACACATAATGATTCTTCACAGTACATGTACCTAACATCTATTTTCATGTTTCTTTTAGAGAGCAAAATCAAGAAAATGGAAACACAATTCAGGGAGTACTCTAGGAATACATGTTTATGGTAACAGCTGGAATTGATTTACACAGTCATTGAATATCAAACTGATATAAAACCATGAAACAGTGCTAACTTTAATTAGCTAGCACTAAATAGTGCAATGTCTTTTGTTTTCTATTGTTCCATTGGTGCTATTTAGCACTAAATAGTTTGTACTGTTTCACGGTTTTAGTGTTTGCACTCTAATCGCAGCAGTGAAAATATTCAGATTAAAATATTACTGAAATGTCAATCTTTATCTTACCCCAAGTCTCAATTGGTCAGTACATGTATATAAAATACATGTACAGTATGGAGAAGATAATACAAATATAATATTGTTTAATTCTCTTGTGCAGCCTCAGTGGAGGCTGAGCCGGCTCCTCAGATAATATACTGTAGACGACTTCAGCGTAGTATACATGTAGGGAGTTGATATTGTCAAACGAAAAAATATTAGTAAACAACAAAATATTATTCTTATTTTTAAATTTTATTTCATAAACTCAATTTGTATTATCAAATTAACAATATTCATGAAAAGAAACTGAACATGATTCTGATTGGAGAAACGGCTTTAAAAGTGGTTAAAATAAAGAATGGCCGGTAAAAGCAGATCAGAGTATCTGGGATCAGGGTGCCTTACCCCGCCTTCCCATCGATGTTTGCTTGGCAGTTTTCTAAATAAAGATGTTGCTTTTTGTCTTCCGTATCCTGTGTTTTGTTTGATTTCAACGCATATAGTTAGTAACTATGATTTCAATGACAAAGGACACCAGTTGGGTATTATGGGAAAGCCAGAGGACTAGTGGGAATTCTATAAGCTGTAATAAAGAATCAAAGGGGATCAGCTATTTTAGTCCTTTATACTACATGGAGAGAGAATTTATCACTTTTAGTAGTACAATGTATACTGAGTTCTTCCTCCGATTTCAAAACACAGAGAAGTGGGTTGAAAAAAACGAGGTGCAAAACGAGTAGTTTAACCGACTTCGAGGTGTTTTGAAATCGGAGGAGGAATTCTTAGTTCGAGTGTTTCAGTTGGTATAACTTATGACTGAAACAGTTAAATCAGTCGTATCGGTGGCAGCTTATTTAAACGTTTGAAATAAATGATGAAAGATTTAATTCAGAGGTTATGGATTATCCAGAAAAAATGTGTCTAGCATTAAATCTATAATCGTATATTCAAGCCGTTTGTAACTCTACAATAAATTTTCGATTTCCTCTACTACTAACAAATAGAGCTCTTGAGCTTTTTCAGGTGACTGAGGCATCTCTGGTACATGTTGTTCCATCATAATAATCTTTGCTAAAGAAGCAAATTCTGGCAAGCAATCACCCGGGGGATCATCAGGGCAGCAAACGTCCTCAGAAGTTTCAATGTCATCCATACTGACGTCCACTTTAAAGTCTGTTTTACCATGGCTTTCTGGTACGAAATATAATATATCTGGTCGACCAGAAGGTGCTTCCTGATTCCTAGAGGGCCTTATGCGATGTGTGTTCCAAAGCTTAGCCGCTCTAAGAAGTTCACTTCTGATTACAGGCATGTAACAGAATTTAAGGCACTCCCGGTGTATAACGTTGGCATCGCAGTACAAACCGTTGTTCCTCAAACTCTTAAAATGATCGATCCACCAGCCAGTACATCCCTTTCGCAATTGTCCCCACCAGGCCTCAATCCTTTGGTTGGAAACTGATTTTCCATACATAAACGATTTGTCTCCAGAAAGTCCATCAGTACAATTGTGTCTGAAATATCGTTGAGTATAGCAGCAACACGCACGTTTTCAGTGCCGCAATCAGCACGCACTATGCGTGGTGTACCCCCAATTTGACGAATGCAGTTAATAAAATATTTTACTACAACAACTGGGTCGTTATTTGTAGGTCCTACCTCCAGCCACATTACACGTCTACTGTACCCATCAATGCAGCCATGAATACAGAAGCCAAAGGGCTTAAGCTTGTCGTACCCATCTATATGCCACATGTAGTTTGGGCCTGGTACCTTGTAAGTTCGTCTTTGTAATCGATGCCTCAGTCGAGATTCCACACCGGTGGGATCGAGTACTTTAAGAGCAAAACGGACAGTCTTCCGGCTTATTACTAGGCCATGTTCATTAACAAGCCTTTACCACATTGATCGGTAGCCAATAGTACTTCCACTTCCTTGTAGTTCCATTTCCACAGCATCTATTACCATCGTTAAAGGACTTCGTAGACCTCTCCTAAAAAGACCTCTTCTTGAAAGTATCCGTTTCAGCTGACTTAGACTAAGCTGTATCCCATGTAACAAGGCAAGACAGGCTAAAATTTCGGATCTATCAAAACCCAACTGAAAGTACTGTTCTATCAAATCATCTCTGGGAGTGTCCTCGTTACGTAATGCTGGTATATAAGGATCTAAAACGGCTACCGAATGGTAGAAAATAGTAAGAAACACAAGGATTTTCAGTATTAAACGTATCGCCATTTTGTTTCACATACTTCTGTTTACGAGCCAGCGGTAGCGATTGTAACTTGCAATTGGCAACTTAACTAGCAATTGGCAACTTAACTAGCAATTGGCAACTTAACTAGCAATTGGCAACTTAACTAGCAATTGGCAACTTAACTAGCAATTGGCAACTTAACTAGCAATTGGCAACTTAACTAGCAATTGGCAACTTAACTAGCAATTGGCAACTTAACTAGCAATTGGCAACTTAACTAGCAATTGGCAACTTAACTAGCAATTGGCAACTTAACTAGCAATTGGCAACTTAACTAGCAATTGGCAACTTAACTTAACTAGCAATTGGCAACTTAACTAGCAATTGGCAACTTAACTTGCAATTGGCAACTTAACTAGCAATTGGCAACTTAACTAGCAATTGGCAACTTAACTTGCAATTGGCAACTTAACTAGCAATTGGCAACTTAACTAGCAATTGGCAACTTAACTAGCAATTGGCAACTTAACTAGCAATTGGCAACTTAACTAGCAATTGGCAACTTAACTAGCAATTGGCAACTTAACTTGCAATTGGCAACTTAACTAGCAATTGACAACTTAACTTGCAATTGGCAACTTAACTAGCAATTGGCAACTTAACTAGCAATTGGCAACTTAACTAGCAATTGGCAACTTAACTTGCAATTGGCAACTTAACTAGCAATTGGCAACTTAACTAGCAATTGGCAACTTAACTAGCAATTGGCAAACTTAACTAGCAATTGGCAACTTAACTAGCAATTGGCAACTTAACTTGCAATTGGCAACTTAACTAGCAATTGGTAACTTAACTAGCAATTGGCAACTTAACTTGCAATTGGCAACTTAACTAGCTATTGGCAAATTAACTTGCAATTGGCAACTTAACTAGCAATTGGCAAATTAACTTGCATCTTATTTGGCAACATAAATGGCAGTAAATAGTTTTGTGAGCATGAGCCGTCTGGGGCTCCGTAGCCGAGACCTTTACCCGGTCGAAAGATTTCGGTCTCCATTTTGATAATCATCAAGACTAAAACTACGAAAAAAACACTTAATCCTTGCATTACTTTTATCTCGGTAGAGATATTCTTACACATTAATACCTCTAGATACTAAAAATATTTACATGTAGATGTAGACTGTACCAGATTGGCTGCCATATTGAAATTCGTTCGAACGAGCCGTGACGTCACACTGGTACTATGAGTGAGTCAAAAATGCTAATTCGAGAACAATAGAGTCACCCCCGTCCCTCCTTCTTCGGAGGTTGCTTACGACATGTAGCGTTTTATTTTGGCATGCTAAAAGTTACCCATGACTGACGTAATTGTTAAATTTCTCGGGAAAATCGAGATCACTTTAAAACGTTCTGAAAAGTAGATATTGTGAAAGACAATAACATTCTCTAAAATTTGGTGGAATTTTTTATCTCGATGCGATAATTTATGGCTGAGTTATAAAGGATATTCATTTTATGATGACGTCATAGAAATGACGTCACTAAAATAGCATTAAAGCTTTACGGAGCAATGGAAATCGATGAAATGACGTTCTCGTGGTCATTTATGGTTAATAATAGATGTTTGTAATGGACGAAGCTGAAAATTTTGGTCCACGATTTTTATTAGGGATATTTTAAACTATTTTGACGTCATTATGACGTAACAGGGATCTGTCAATATTTTTGATTAATATTTCTAATACTTATCTTTAAAAAATCAAAAATCTAATATATAATCCGATAAATTAAACACTCCGGCAGATCCTCATTTCAAATGAGTCCAGATTCACAGTTTTACAACTATTTATTTGTCTAGACTTGTTTTTCTCTAGAAGAGACTTTCCAAGAATTAATCCACAATACAATCCACGAAATACGCTATTATTGAAAAACCTAGTGAAAATTCAAAACAAGGCAAATATCAAGCGAAGAACTAAAATTTGCTTCAGACAATTCTTGATTTATATACCGTATATCTATCAGTTCTAGTCTATCTAATTTATATACCGTATATATAGGTATATCCGGTATTCTTATGTTTTCGTAAGCAATGTAAACAGCAATATTTTTAATATTTTGTACGATTATAACAGCTACTTTATGTACTTGCTTTGAGATAAGATCATGACAGACTATCGACGCAAGTTTCTCAAAGCTTCTCAAACCATAAACTGACTAAATGTTAAACGTGTGATCGGTTGTAACGCTTACCAATCGCTAAGTCATATTCGCATATACTTTACCAAACCACGCATGTATAAGTTTCCCTTCAATTTTAATCAAGTACCTGAGGTCAAGAAAGGTGTTATGAATTAATAAAATTCCAATAGCAAATGTTCGAAAATGTTTGATCCAGCATAAAAACGAAATATTTACCCAGAAGCTCGCTGTCGTACGCGTGCTTTGTGATGTTTAGATGGCTTGTGCGAACGCGTACGCATTCTATTGATGACGTTGTGTTGCCAGGAGAACATTCATAACATTCATAAGTGGACTTCCTTTCCTCATCACCAGAGCTTCTCGGTTAAGTTTTCTCCTGACGCAATGTCTGCCAAACATTACAAGTAGTCACAGTTTTGAGAGCCGCATTGTAATAACGGTATCAGGTCGTTTCGCTTCTAAAACTTTTCGCCTCCACATTCAAAAGTCCGTTCGCTTCTACTGGACAGGTCCGTTCGCTTCTAAGTGAAACTAGCTGATGAAATGTCAAGAGAAATTTCAAGAAACATCGTGAAATACTAGGAGGAGTCTAGTGAAATACATTATATATGTTAAATACTTGATATCGTGAGGACAATATTTACCTCGATTTACGAGTTATTAACCACAGAGTCTGTGATTCTTAGACTGGGAAAGACTCGATTTTCAAACATTCAGAGTAAAGGCTTTTTCTGTTGGCAGTGTTTACACGACAGAGATTAATTAAGTGAGCTTTGGGAGATTGGGTTGTTATTAGCAGTGATCGCGACATGGCGCGTGAGTGTAGAGGTAATTAGCATTCAGATAAAAGCCTAATTTTTTTCTATGCACGCCTGAGCTCTTCTGAAATGCTTGCAAGTGGATGCACGAGCGAGAGTGAGTGCTTTAATTTCAGTATTTTTTTTGTTCCACGTCGCGAATCTGCAATCGAGTGGGACTGGGAACCAGCAACCCTTGAGGGACTTGAAGAGCTAGGGCCATTTTGAAAATGGGGAAGAAGCATCGTGTGGAATTTTTCAGAGGGAAATCTTGCACTTTTCATGCAGTACTTGTCAGACTGTTCAGTGTGTAGTCAAAGACGAGAAGATCTTCAACCTTGAGATTGCTACCCCTTCCATTCGTGAGCTGTGAAAAACGAAGAGACCAGCGATGTGATGGTCGCTACGTAGCGACCTTCGCTCGATCAGTCGATGAAAGTCAACATGCCTAAAAAGTTCGACGTCTGCTCCGAACCTAAGATATTCGCGAACTGAACTAACAGTTCGAAGACTGGCCAACAAAACCTTTAATCACTAATCACCCTCATGTCGTGCTATTTCTTATAAGTAATGTTCGCAAAACAGAATTGAAGCCGATCTAGGTGACAACGTACATGTGATTGACCTTAATACCAAAAAACTTATTTACAATAACAGAGCAAAATCTCGCAATCAGATTGGCTCTCAGCCGTTGTCAATAAGAGTACAGACACATAGAATGACGAATCGCTCGCGCACGGAGCTAGCGCGCTTGAAACAGTTTTTCTTTCAAACTTTTTCCTTGTTTTTGGATGTTTTTTTGACTTTGTTATTGTAAAAAAAAAATTGAAGATGGTTTTATCGTTGTCTGTACTGTACAGGACCCGAAATGATCCCTGGCTCCGAAATGATCCCTGGACCCGAAATGATCCCCAAAGTGTCTAGATTGGCTCCGAAATGATCCCGGACCCGAAATGATCCCCAGACTGGCTCTGAAATGATCCCCAGTGAAATTCGGGAATGGTCCTAATCAGTCCCGTTCCTTCCTATTCTCTTTTTCTTTCTTCCTCAATAATAATAATGATAATAATAATAATAATAATAATAATAATAACAATAATAATAATAATAATAATAACAATAATAATAATAATAATCATCATAATAATAACAAGACGCTCTACAAGCGTTTACTCGGGCTTCTAATGGTGAAATACAAATTAAAGTGCTGTTGAATGCTAAACATTGCTACATAAGCTTTTCATCCAAGAATAAGGATGTTAGGATATCTGCCCATTGTAGTCATGCAGGCTTTTGTGTTATTTTATTTATGAAACTAATTTTAAAATAAATAGTTTATGATGCCAACATATAAAATACTGCCATATGGGTGATCAGTGACCGGTTTTGAAAACGAGCCCTAAAAAGTATGCATAAATTAAAAGAGCTGTTGAAGCCATGTTGATTTCAAGCCCTAAAGGTACGACATATATGACCATATATGGCAGAAAAGTGATTGTGCTGATATCATTTAATCAGTGACTGGACAACATATTTCTTGTGTTCTTTCAATTGACCCTAAAAGGTATGGACTCGTGTTACATAACTGTCTTGTGTCGGAACCCTAAAAGGTTCACATAGGAAATATTTTGAACCCTAAAAGGACGTCGATCACCCCTACCAGTTGGAGAAAGGTAGTAACCCCCCCTCCTACAATAATACAATATTGTTATAATTAGACAACTAGTGAATTTTATTGAAACTCATACTTTTTCAGTAACTGACAATAACTAAAATAAAAGGAAGAACATATAATAATGAATCAGATCAGATGAGGAATGTTTTGTAATGAGTGTCCATTATTAATGTTTCACAATTCAGTGTGTAAACTTTCTAGTTAGTGGTCATTGTTCTATTCTGAACAGCAATGGATCCTATTGTTAATATGAATGAAGTATAATTTTCCCTCAACAGACATTCAAAAGCTCTATCTATGGGCATGCAGTAGGTATAACCCTCAATATTTATTGCTCTGTCACCATGTACATTACCAGTGTAGCTTTCGCTGTATTCAAATTGATAGTCTGTATCATATACTGTGAGCATTGTTGGTAATTCTGTCATCATCAAAAATGACTGTCCAGCTGATTGAGATAAGCTTGTATACAACTCATTCCCAATATTCATTATTTGCACCAGGTCACTCTGGGAGGTTGTTGGTTGTCTTTTATTGTATATCAAAGAACACAAACTCATTGCAACACATTGTTGTCCAGCATTTCGACCAAATACTAAAATATTGCCTTGACTATAAGGTGCTCTTATTGTTTTGTTTGGATCAATAAGTAGAGTAGGACCAGGATTCTTTTCTATATCTGTTCTCAATGCAGACTGACAGAAATTTCTTCTGTGATTAAGACTTTTATATGTAGTGAACTTTGAAGAACAGTTTTCATCTATAAAACCCATTGATTGTAGATTTGGCTCCTTCAAAACTCGTTGTAAAGCCTTTTTCTTTCTTCTTTTGGAGACAATATGAATAGAGCGGTAAGTGATCTTTCTAAAAGACTGTCTTTTTATAGTACTGGGATTTT
The DNA here is from genome assembly GCA_033675265.1 of Actinostola sp. cb2023. Lineage (NCBI taxonomy): Eukaryota > Metazoa > Cnidaria > Anthozoa > Actiniaria > Actinostolidae > Actinostola > Actinostola sp. cb2023. The sequence continues at coordinate 75,581 of JAUJYZ010001523.1, read as the reverse complement.
ATAGGTCTATAGCAGTCACGTCGAGCAATACGTATATTATTGACAATATGATGAATCTGTGACGATGCTGGCAGTTTTTTCAATACAAGAAACCCGGGAAGAAACAAACATTGCACGTCGAGATTTCTAGTAATTGACGAGTCATCATGAACATTTTCACTACAAAGGTTAGCCTGGATGCGAACATTTGATTTCGTCTCTACAATAGTAAGCTGTTGTTGACAATCTTGTAATATTGATTCAGTACTAGCTTTATGTAGTTCGTACGATTCTATCATGGCCGCTTAAATTCTCACCTTTCTTCAAGATATCTGTTTGCTTTTTGTCGTCAAACTTCAGTTCATCAGGCTTCGTGTTGTGTAATACACTGCATGTGCATAGCTATGCAGTTCTCAGATGAGTTCTTATTTGAGTTCATAATGTTCATATTTATGTTATTTTGTAGCTCATTTGTATTGATTTGTAGCTCTTTGAGTTCGTGGACCGACCCGTTTCGAAAACGCTCGTCTTCTTTTAGTGTGGGCCTACCACGAACAGCGTGTGCATTTGTAAGTGAGAAGAGCGTGTCTAACAGCAAGCGATATATCATCTCAGTTATCGACGATGTCATGAGCTTTGTCCGAAAGAGGAATATCGAACTTTTACAAACGACACAGGCACAGAAGTATTCCTTCTTCGAACTGAGTCAAACGTGCACGTCTCGTATGAGCCTGCGATATGAGCCTGCGATATACGATCGAGCGCATGCGCTGTCATGACGATTTGTCCATTTTGTGACCTACGAAGAAAAAGAAAGCCCAATTTATAACTCGGGCTTCCTGTGGATAGGCCCGAGTAATAATAACGATAACAATAACTGAATCATCATCATCATCATCATCATCATCATCATAATAATAACGATAACAATAATAATCACCATCATCATCATAATAATAATAATAATAACGATAACAATAATCATCATCATCATCATCATCATAATAATAATAATAATAACGATAACAATAATAATAACGATAATAATAATAATAACGATAAGATTAATAATAATAATCATCATCATCATCATAATAATATAATAACGATAACAATAATAATCACTATCATCATCATCATCATCCATTCTCGTCCCCAGACCCTTCTCAGCTTTCTAACGAAAAATCGTAGGCTCTGGTAAGAGACGTCTCAAGCCTCAATTTGATTGGTCGAAATAATTCATGCATAATTAGCGACAAATATGCACAACTACAATATACGAATTTTGGCACTTTTAAGTCATCATTCATCCTTAACACAGCACATGAGATTCTTGTTTTTGCCAAGTTGGTGTCGAAGTGTTAAGTGGCGAAATTACTATGATCATTTCCAAGACAATACTAAGCTTAAATCAATCTTTGTTTATGTTCGTCAAACTCGTTGTAGAGTTTCAGTGATGTGAAAGATAAAACACGAACCTAATTATTATTCAAAACTGAAGCACTTTTTGCCGTCGGTGTCTGATCACTGATCAGTCTGTTTTGTTCGTTGAGTGAATAATTGCTTTATTTGCAATTGGAATGGTTGTAGGGGAGATATCCAGCGCAAGCGTCGGAAGATCTAGCTAAATATATTTTTGCTTTTATATTTACCGTGATTAAAATTATATTTTGAACTGCAGTTTCACTGTAATTCAGTTACAATGAATTATACACGCACTAGCTTGCGGCCTGTAGAATGAACTCGAAATTCTTCATACTATGTATGCCGCTGATATCTGTTTTTCTTTTAAACTGAAATGTATTATTATTAAAGTCGGTTTCTAGAGCATCGTACTTTGCTGAAGTCCGACAATTCTGATCAATTCTGTCACCGGAAGTTAGAAAATATTGAGCATGCGCATATCTGACGACCTAGAATCTGGGTCTTCCGGTTTGTCTCTTACCAGAGCCTACGATTTTTCGTCAGAAAGCTGAGAAGGGTCTGGGGACGAGAATGCATCATCATCATAATAATAATACCAATATTAATAATACGATGATGATGATGATGATGATGATGATGATTGTTATCGTTATTATTAGTATGACGATGATGATGATGATGATGATTATCGTTATTATTATTATTATGATGATGATGATTATTATTGTTATCGTTATTATTATTATTATTATGATGATGATGATGATGATGATTATTGTTATCGTTATTATTATGATGATGATGATGATGATTATTATTATTATTGCTATCGTTATTATTATTATTATGATGATGATGATGATTGTTATCATTATTATTATTATTATGATGATGATGATTGTTATCGTTATTATTATTATCATTATTGAGGAAGAAAGAAAAAGTAATAGGAAAGGAATCGGACTGATTAGGACCATTCCTGAATTTCACTGGGGATCATTTCAGAGCCAGTCTGGGGATCATTTCGGGTCCGGGATCATTTCGGAGCCAATCTAGACACTTTGGAGATCATTTCGGGTCCAGGGATTATTTCGGAGCCAGGGATCATTTCGGGTCCTGTACAGTACTCTTATTGACACACACTTGACGTCATAAAATGTCCAAAACTTGGCAGTGAAATCACTCGCTACGCTCGTGATTCCACTTGAGTTTTGAACATTTTATGACGTCAAGTGTGTGCCAATAAGAGTACAGACAACTCAAAACCACCTTCAATTTGTTAAGTGGATTCTGTCCTTCGCTTGTGCTTTTCAAAGGTACATACATTTTAAAAACAGGAACGTTGAAAATATAAAATAGGATATAACAATAATAAGTCGGTTCTAAGTAATAAGTCGGTTCTGAAATAGCGCATTTCACATTAGGGACATATTTTAAAAGAGAGGATGTCCGTAAGAACCGAGAATCTCCCGACAGTTAAAAAAAATCGAATTTTATTTTCTTTCGCCATATCATTTCTTTCGATGATCTCTTTTAGGGAAAAATACTAAAAAGTTCCAGCGGTTTTTATTTTAGGAGAAATTTGCAGTTTTTAAAAACCCGCCTGACGACTGAAGATTTTCGGCTAAATTATGAGCCAACTTTGAACGGTCGGTGTGTGTTCACCTCTAGCTCTACAACAACGACATCCAGTAACAGTATTAAACGTTTCTTGGTCTTTTCTACTGTACTATTTATTTTTCTGTAACTTTTGTAGTTATTTTTCAAATTTGGTTTTAAACAGGTATACAGAGTGCCATAAACGGGACGTTGAAATATAGGCAATGTTTGAGGTACGAAAACGGAATCTGGTATATACATTTTTGGAGGAAAACGCCACGGCCCAGTAAGCTTCACTTTTGCTTCGACGGTCGTAAATAACTCTCGCAAAAGTCAAAATTAGCATAGATCGTCGATCAGATAACAGTATCTCACAGAAAAAAAATACGAATTTTGTCTAAACGACGATAAAACAATTCCATTCTTTCAAGCAAATATGTATTCTGTTTAGTTTGATATTTTATGATTAAAACTGTTATTTCATGCCGCAAAAATGTTATTCGAAGGGCAGTAGCGTGACTTGTAGCAGTTACATTGCGTTACATAATTGGCGTGTCAGCAAAGTGGAACATCCAGTCAAAATATCCAAACTCTTCATCAATAAGCGCCAGTTTTAACTAGAAATCAGTTTAATTGTTTGTAAATCTTATTTGGAGCAAATTCTAATTCTAAGCATTTCAGAGTGAAGAACCACAATTTTCCAGACTACGGTGTTTATTTGATCAATGAATATGCTAATTTTCAATATTTTAGGAGTTCAATGTGGCTGAAATAGCTCAAATATGGTTGAAAATCATTCCTATTCACTCCAAGACTGTTATCAGTTGGCAGTGATCAACTAAAAGTGCAAGATAGTCGTGTTTTGGCATTACGTTTTGTGTTTTAATGACAAAAATGAACGTGACAGGTCGAAATTAATGCTAATTTTGGCAGTCCCAACCATAATAGTTTTATTTCTCAAAAATGCTACATTGAATTCCCAAGCTCGAAACTTTCTAAACTGAAAGAGCAAAGGTGAAGCTTACTGGACCGTGGCGTTTTCCTCCAAAAATGTATATACCAGATTCCGTTTTCGTACTGTGACCATGTCAAGTTTTAGTAGTTATTTCGTTTATAGTTAGAAGCGCGTGCCAAACATAGATTACGTGAGTTCCTGTCAGTAGACGTAACACTAGGCGTGACACGAACGTGCTACACGCGATGTGGATAAGATAATCCTGTTATCACAAAGATGGCATAAATGCGTGTCAAGAACCTTCGTTCTTATACGCATTTTTCCCTTACGTGATTCCGTACTACGTGAATTGCTAAGCCAGGGCGTATAATTGCGTGTTTCCGTTGTTTACCAAGTTATTTAGCATTCTTTAGCGTACATAGCTTTTCCAAAGCATATTTAAGAAGTGAGCTTTCATAGCTAAATCAGTCCAGTTTGAAGCGAGACAAGATCAAGTCAAGTGAAGGCAATAATCAACGAAATCTCTTTAGACTAGCACCTCAAGTGTTAATTGCGTATTACTTTCGCCCTTAGTTTACCCTTAGTTTATACCATTGGTTTACCCTGAGTTAACTTTTGTCAATAAAGCAGTTGTTAAATTACTTTGCTTCACTCGTCTTACAATCGTAAAAAGATCACTTGGTCACATTTTTGGCGTCGCGAGCAGGATTGTAAGATTGTGTTAAGTAGTGTAATAAAATAATTGTTGAGGGCGAAAGTAAAACAAAGATGTCTCTGTCTGCTGATGATACAAAGACCCTACAAGAGAAGGTCGAACTGTTGCTGAAAGAACAGGAGGTAGCGAAGAAGGCCCTTGAAGACTTACAGAATCCATCACGTTCAAGTGGAGTCAAGCGTCAGTTTGTTGTCGTTCCACGAGAAAGAAAGATAAAAACATTCTCTGGAAGACCGAAGGATGGCTCTAGTGAACAGACGATTGAGGAATTCATTGAGGAAGTCAAGACAATAATCGGAGCAAGGGACATGAGCAAGGCTGAGCAGCTTGACTTCATCACCTCACATCTAGAAGGAGCTGCGAAAGAAGAGTTGAAAGTCTACCCAGAGGAGGATAGGAGAGATCCCAAGAAAGTGTTCGAAATCCTTGGCGATGCTTTCGGCGAAAAACGCTCGAAGCCGCAACTCTTGAAGGCATTTTACGATCGAAGACAGAAGGACGGAGAGAGTCTAAGAGAATTTTCACACACGCTTTAAGTGAACTGTGGACTCGTGTTGTGAAAAAGGACACGAAGTGTTCGGCGGACTCGGACACCATGCTACGTGATCAATTTGCGGACAACGTGCGTGACGCTTTACTGCGGAAGGAACTTAAACGCAGTATAAGAGTGCGACCTGGTATTTCTTTTCTGGACATTCGAGAAGAAGGAATAAGCTGGTCTGAGGAAGAAGAAAAGTCGCCTCACGCAACCCAGCGTTTCAGAAATACCACAAGTACTTCGGAGGTCAAGGCTGAAAGTTGTATACTTCAAGGGAAAGACCCGCAGGATTCAACATTGCGTGACCTTGCCAAAATGTTGCAACAACAGCAGGAGGCTATAAAAGAGTTAACTGCTGCTGTGGCTCGACTGAAGTCGTCACCTGAGAGAAAACCGCAGGGACAACTGTGTTACAAATGTCGGAAACCTGGACATTTTGCTCGTAATTGCACGCAGAAAGAGCCGGATACGCAAGGTGATGGTCGTAAAGATACAAAGAAATATGCGAGTGCTAGTGAGCAAGCACTAATCAGGAACCCAAGCCACCGTCAAACTAGCACCCCCTGTCGCTATGAGTCAAGCGTCAGGAGGGGGCAGTTCTGGCTCATCGATTGTTACTTCTCCCAAAGACATCTACGAGAGAGCTGTAGGAAAATGTCCTGCCGTAGTCGTTGAGATGGGTGGAGTGCAAGTCAATTGTCTACTAGATTCGGGTTCTGAAGTGTCAACCATTACGGAGAGTTTCTTTAAAAAACATTTTCAAGGAAAAGATCTTCTGTGCACCAGCGGCTGGCTAACGCTTACTGCTGCTAACGGGTTGGACATACCCTATGTGGGTTACTTTGAACTCGATGTGTGTGCTCTAGGCATTAATGTTGCCCAAAGGGGTATACTCGTCGTAAAGGATCCTGAAGGCAAAGACGCAAGACAAAGGAAACAAGTTGTGCCAGGGCTTGTTGGCATGAATATCATATCTAAACTAAAGGACATGATTACGGACACTGATTATAAGGACAATCTAAGTGAGGAGTGGAAAGGTGTTCTACAACTGGATATTTGTGAATCATCTACGTCAGTAATAGGATTCGCCAAAGTTGCAGGTAAAAATAAAGTCAGGATTCCTGCTGAATCAGTTTCAGTCATTCAAGCAACAGGCTTGAATGGCGGGAAAATGGATTACACCGCCTTAGTGGAACCTGTAAGCTGGTCATTACCAGGAGACATTGTTGTTGTCAATACTGTAACGACAGTAATTGGAGGACGCATGTACATCAGAGTGGCAAATCTTGGAAGGGAGGATGTGTTCCTAAACCCTCGGACAAGGATTGGAGTCGTCCACTCAGTTGAGAATTGTGTAGTCCCCAGTGATAAAGTTGACTTCAAAAGGGTGTCGGTTAACGAGGAAATGGTCTGCTTAAAGGAATTGGAGTCTGATGAGAAGACTGATGTGTCTTCGGACTTTGCATGTCCTGTTGATCTATCAAACATTGACTGTACTAACGAGCAGCGACTAAAACTTTATGACCTGCTACGTAAGCACGCTGATTTGTTTGCAAAGGAGGATGAGGATCTTGGATATACTGAAACAGTAAAACACAAGATACGAACGGTGGATGATGAACCAGTATGTCAACCATATCGTAGGATTCCGCCCAATCAGTACCAGGAAGTGAGAGAACACATAAAGAAGTTGCTGGACCGGAACATCATAAGGGAAAGTTATAGCCCTTTTGCGTCACCTATCGTATTAGTACGAAAGAAAAATGGTTCACTCAGACTCTGTGTGGATTACAGAAAACTTAACGAAAAAACTGTTAAGGACGCATTTCCGTTGCCGCGTATTGAAGAGAGTATTACGTCGATAACTGACGCTAAGTGGTTCTCAACTTTAGACTTGGCTAGTGGCTTTAATCAAGTTGCCATGGATACAGAGGACAGGCCAAAATCTGCTTTCTCTTGCCCGTTTGGATTATTTGAATACAACCGCATGCCGTTTGGTCTAAAAAATGCTCCATCGACGTTTTCCAGATTAATGCAACGTTGTCTTAGTGACATGGTCTATGTGTTGCTTCTTGTGTATCTGGACGACATCGTAGTGTACTGCAGTACGTTTGAAGAACATCTCGAGAGACTTGAAAAACTTTTCAATCGGCTAAGAGAACATGGACTTACATTACAACCCGATAAGTGCCACTTTCTTAAGCGTGCAGTAACGTATGTCGGACATTTGTTGTCAGCTGAAGGCATCACTACAGACCCGGAAAAGACTGCAGCAGTAAGGGAGTGGAAGACACCAACCACTGTAAAGGAGCTAAGATCGTTTCTTGGATTTGTGGGGTATTACAGGAGATTCTGCAAGAACTTTGCTGCCATAGCAGGACCATTGCACGAACTTGTAAACACCTGCTTGAAAGAGTTGAAGGAACATCGAAAGCTGAAGGTCTCCTTCACACAGCGTTGGAACTCGAACTGTCAGAAAGCCTTCGATACGTTGAAGGAAAAGTTGACATCGCCGCCTGTACTTGGTTACGTGGATTTCTCTAAGCCATTCATCGTTGAAACAGACGCGAGTAACGAAGGTTTAGGTGCTGTGTTATCACAAGAGCAAGATGGTCAGCGCAGAGTTATCGCCTATGCAAGCAGACGTTTGGCCAGTACAGAGAGGAATCCAACTAACTATAGTTCAATGAAGCTTGAGCTATTGGCGTTAAAGTGGGCAGTCACTGAGAAATTCAGATCGTACCTCCTTGGTTCAAAATTTGTGGTGTACACGGATAACAACCCGCTCAAGTACCTCAACACGGCAAAGTTAGGAGCATTGGAGCAACGATGGGCTGCACAGCTAGCATTGTTTGACTTCACTATAACGTTCCGAAGTGGCAAGAGTAATGCAAATGCTGACGGACTCTCGCGAAACCCAGTAGGAAAGGAACCAGTTGTGAATGAAGAAGACGGTTATACAGCCATAGAGAGTATACTAGCACAACCGACTACTACAATACCTGTTGAGCTGCGGTATGCCTGTGTGAATTCTCAATCACAGGAAGCCCAGAACAATAGAATAGACACTCATAGAGACATTGGACTTGATAGACAAGTCACACATGAGAAAGAGAAAGAGAGTGGTGTACCTGCTACTACAGCGTTTCCTTCGCACTCTAAAGCTGAACTTACTGAGATGCAGAACAGTGATGCAACAATAAGCCAATTCCTGAAATACTGGAAAGAGGGAAGAAAACCAAACTTCCGTGAGCGAAGGTATATGCCTAGCAAATCCATATCCATGCTACGCCAGTGGGATAGGATGCAACTGGAGGCTGGAGTGCTGTACAGAGTCGTACAAGATCCAAACCATGGACAACTCAGACAGCTTGTTGTACCCACTGTGTTGAGAGACAACGTCATGCAGAGTTTACATGATCAGATGGGACACCAAGGAGTTGAAAGGACATCTCAGCTGCTGCGCAGAAGGTGTTACTGGCCTGGACTACACAGTGATGTAGATGTTTGGATAAAGAAATGTGAGCGTTGCACGTTATCCAAAATGCCACTGCCACGCATCAGACCACCAATGGGAAACCTCTTGGCAACAAAACCATTGGAAGTTCTGGCTGTAGATTTCACTCTCCTGGAACCAGCGAGTGATGGACGAGAAAATGTGCTCGTAATGACTGACGTATTCACCAAGTTCACCTTAGCTATACCGACAAGGGATCAGAAGGCTAACACAACAGCTAAACTGATACTCAAGGAATGGTTCATGCGATATGGCGTACCTAACCGCATCCATTCTGACCAAGGACGTAACTTTGAGAGTGAGGTAATCATGGAGCTGTGTGGATTGTACGGAATAAAGAAGTCGCGAACAACACCATACCACCCACAGGGTAATGCACAATGCGAGAGATTTAATCGCACGATGCATGACCTTCTGAGATCTCTTCCGCCTCACAAGAAGAGAAAATGGACGGAGCATTTACCGGAGCTGCTGTACGCATATAATGCAACGCCCCCCATCATCAACCGGATTCTCGCCATACTACCTGATGTTCTGCAGAGAACCTCGACTACCTGTCGATCTGTTGTTAGGAGCAGAAGAGGATGTTGAAGATGAGATCCAGAATGACTGGCTGGCTACACACATGTCCCGCCTGAGAGACGCTTACCTCAAGGCAGGAGAGCATCTCGAACAAGCTGCAGAAAGGCGCAAGAAGGCTAGTGACCAGACAGCATTCGATGACCCACTAGAGATTGGTCAACTCGTGTATCTCAGAAACAAAGTGAAAGGACGAAACAAGATTCAAGATTCATGGAGCCCTACCCTATATAGAGTCATAGGAGTTCCAGACAAAGATGGCGCCGCATATACAGTTCAGTTATATAAGGGAGACGCGGAGCCACGAAAAGTAAGCCGTTCCTTTATGCGCAAATGTCCACTCATTAAACCACAGGACTTTGCAAGAAGACGAACACAGACACACACTAGTGCACTGACTGAAGAGAGTGACAGCGAAGATGAAGACGAAGTCGCTATTGTTATTAGAACAAGTAATGCGCCAGACGCGCATCCAGTACTACAGACAACAGACGTAGAAGATACACCAGATATTACGGATATTATTACGGACGGTCAGGCAGAAAAGACAACGGACAGAAAACTGCGAAGGACTACCAGGACTACTGCTGGAAAATCAGGATCAAGATACGGATTTACCCAGTCTGTCCTTGTTGCGTCCACAACAGCATATTTTGAAAAGGACTTGACCATTTATTTTATTTTGCTATGTTGGTTTTTGGCTCACACATTCTATTAGTCTAAGTGAAAAATTTGGTTATATGTCGAGGACGACAATATCAAAAAAGTAGGGGAGGGTGTGACCATGTCAAGTTTTAGTAGTTATTTCGTTTATAGTTAGAAGCGCGTGCCAAACATAGATTACGTGAGTTCCTGTCAGTAGACGTAACACTAGGCGTGACACGAACGTGCTACACGCGATGTGGATAAGATAATCCTGTTATCACAAAGATGGCATAAATGCGTGTCAAGAACCTTCGTTCTTATACGCATTTTTCCCTTACGTGATTCCGTACTACGTGAATTGCTAAGCCAGGGCGTATAATTGCGTGTTTCCGTTGTTTACCAAGTTATTTAGCATTCTTTAGCGTACATAGCTTTTCCAAAGCATATTTAAGAAGTGAGCTTTCATAGCTAAATCAGTCCAGTTTGAAGCGAGACAAGATCAAGTCAAGTGAAGGCAATAATCAACGAAATCTCTTTAGACTAGCACCTCAAGTGTTAATTGCGTATTACTTTCGCCCTTAGTTTACCCTTAGTTTATACCATTGGTTTACCCTGAGTTAACTTTTGTCAATAAAGCAGTTGTTAAATTACTTTGCTTCACTCGTCTTACAATCGTAAAAAGATCACTTGGTCACAGTACCTCAAACATTGCATATATTTTATGGCGCTCTGTATACCTGTTTAAAACCAAATTTGAAAAATAACTCACAAAAGTTACAGAAAAATAAATAGTACAGTAGAAAAGACCAAGAAACGTTTATTACTGTTACTGGATGTCGTTGTTGTAGAGCTAGAGATGAACACACACCGACCGTTCAAAATTGGCTTATAATTTAGCCGAAAATTTTCAGTCGTCAGGCGGATTTTTAAAAACTGCAAATTTCTCCTAAAATAAAAATCGCTGGAACTTTTTAGTATTTTTCCCTAAAAGAGATCATCGAAAGGAATGATATGGCGAAAGAAAATAAAATTCAAATTTTTTTAACTGTCGGGAGATTCTCGGTCCTTACGGACATCCTCTCAAAAAGCATCAGAAAATTCTACGACGCGAACGTGAGGACGACGGCCGCGCGCGCACTGGCGAATAATGTTAAAAACGACCGTTGACGTCCGTTTTCACCTGTTTTCACGTCGTAGATTGCCGTCACGGACGTCAACGATCGTTTTGAACATTATTCGTCAGTGCGCGCGCCGTCGTCCTCACGTTCGCGTCGTAGAATTTTCTGATGCTTAAACACGAAGACGCACTATAAAAGGGCATCGCTCCGCCCACAATTTGTTGAATAATAATGAGTTTCAATATGGCGGACAATGGTTGAACATGGCTGAACAACGGGGTGAAATAATTTTCTTAATAAAGTCACATTTCAACAGCAAAGTCGATGAAGAAATTGTAAATTTAGGTCTAAAACAGTTATGTCAATATTTTTCGTATTCGGCAGTTATCTATACGATTTTCAGTTGCGCCACGCGTACCGAAGAATGTTTTGAATTTGACGCGCGCCACACAACAATCAACATCCGTACTTCTTATCCAGGCCTACACATTCATGAAGCGAAATCCTCTTTGCCTGTAATAAGCATTTCCAAGCGTAAAACTATGTTCGGTCATTTCTACATAAAGCGGCAAGAGTATTGTTTTATTTCATTACACAAGTCTTCGTCGTCACCATAACAAGACGAACGACGTTATTCGCCGCGAAGGCGTCTTCAGTTACGAAGTAAAAGTGTCGAGCATTTGTACATCTCTGTACTGTTATGGTAAAGGCCGGTAAGGTTTCGAAACCTATGCTGTGAGTATATTTAATTCGCAAGTGGCATGTCCATGTCTTGGCGGGTAAATTTTAGGATAACGGCTGCGAAAGAAACGATATAAGCAGAATACTATAGAGCCGTACGACTTCAAAACGGCTATAACGGTTCCAGTTCAAATTACCATATACGAATTTAAATTTTCCCAAAGTGAAAAGTGATAGTGAATTGTACAACAAAAATTATCCATGTGCGTTTTAGTATTTATTTCCACAATTTCTTGTTCATTTGAGTTGATTTATAGAGCTTGCAGATCTTGAGATCCTCTCTCTGTGACGTCTCGGTTGATTTGATTGACAGATCCAACGAACTTACCTTAGGTACCTCTCCTTTTATAGTGCGTCTTCGTGTTTAAGGTCTCTATTGTCTCAACGGGCGGGGGATTTTTTCATGCTACATATCTTTAATCTTTAATCGTAATAATTGCCAAATAGCAAGCTACTCTATAGGCAATGGATGGTCATACAGATATTGTTAGGCAGTATCTCTTATATTATTTACAGTTGACTTAAACAATGACAATAATGATCGGGCATCTACAGCCTCGTAAGGAAGACTGTTCCATAAAGGTATATATAGCGGGCAAAAAGACGGTACTTATAAGGATTAATAAATGATGGTAAAAGCACCTACGTCAGCCGAGCAGCTTGCAATCATGAGGAGTTAGTGTGTTATGTCTCCGATTTGAAGTAAGCTGTTGAACCGGGTAACAATCCCCTTCTCTTACGAAGAGTTCAACTGGACAGGTTCTTTAATCTCCCAACCATGTACAGGTTAGATTAGGGTCGGGAAGACAGGAACTCAGGTTTAGCGTCCTTATCCGAGAAGACGTGAAGGTCTAACCATTTGCAGATGTAATTACAAAGGCAGCAACTTCTCCTCGATAATTTGAAGACCCTGAGTGCTAGTAATGGTCAGACCGGGACTTGAATCACGAACCATCCGCACAATAGATCGGTACTCAACCAACTGGACGACAAGGGAAATACTTCTTTCTGCTTAATTATTCCTATAACATCTTTGATTAATTGTGTCCTCTGACATTTGATTGACTTTGATATCAGTATCAACGTAAAAATGCCGAAACATTGTTCGAACTGGGTTTTGAAATGTGACATACATATTTTAAAACGCACTGTGTTGGGCTTGAATTGAGTTATTTGTTGTATGAAAGCTTTAAAATATTCATAACAATCGCCCTTGAAGCAATATTTTATGAAACTTAGTAGGATATGCAATCAGGTGCAGACCATCATACCTTGCGTTACCATGTGACGTCATTATGTGTTTAATGTTATTATTATTATTTTTTAGTTATGTATATATATTTTTAGGTTATAATTAGCATTCTAAGCGCTCTGATCATTGTTATGGATAGTGGCGCTATATAAAATGTATTATTATTATTATTATTATTATTATTATTATTATTATTATTATTATTATTATTATTATTATTATAACGTGAGATCGATCGAATGATACGAATTAGCGCACTGGACAACGATTTTCTTACAGTTACACTCTTTGCTCGATGCTGTCTAATTTTCGCTGTTTTTCTTCTTCTTCAAGTATGTGATTAATAAGTAATCATACGGTTTCGAGTTCAATTTGGAATTAATTTACACGAGTGTGTTTTTCAAAGAGTATCAAAATTTCACGAGCCCGTAGGTCAAGTGCAATTTGAGCTCTTTGAAAAACACACTCGTGTAAATTAATTCCAAATCGAACTCGAAACCTTATGATTACATATACTAAGAGATAATTATAAAATAACTATGATATAACGCGCGCTCTGATTGGCTAAAAAGCTATGTGATATAAGAGCACAGAAACATGGTTTTGATGACCTTGAACAACCTTGAAGCGATGCAGTGGATTTGATCGACCACAAATATATATTTTTCTGTTGTCAAACATGTTTTATTTACTAATTATAAGCCATAGAATTACAGTTTTTCTTGTTTAGTTAAGTTCAAGTTCTATCTAGATGTGATTTTGATGATTTTAAACCGAAAATTTGCAAGAATGAGCTTCAATTTCAAACACACCAAGAAACTCGACGAATCGTCCAATTATTTTTGTCCACAATAACTAAAGAAAACTAAATCTAACTGCTCAGTTTTCTCAATAACATACTAACCGTTCTGTAAGTTCTATAGCTACACATATTTTCTGTACGACTGAAAATATCAAGAAAAGATAGCCGTATTTATACTCACAAAACAGTGAAAACAGAGCGATTCTTTGTAGCTACACGGCGGGTTCGCCAGAACATTCATATCTCTAGTAAAATATGTCAAAGAGAAAAAATATCTTGAAATGTCTCAGAAACGTCCATCGTTTATACATTCTTGTCGAGAAAAGCGATGAAAAGATTCAAAAATACGACAAAAACTGTGGATATTTGGCTACCTGACTTCGTGCTCCATTCATCCATGAAGTTGTCAAATATTTCAGAAAGTTTGACGACTCTTCGTCATTGATCGTGATTCGGCTCAGCTTTTCTCACTTTTCTTCGTGTTTCGTGTTCACAGGATACACAAACGAAGTGCAACAAACATTCTTCGGTAATTTTCTGACAGAAAAGAGCATTCTTCAAAACGTTTTTCCTGTCAAAACACTATTTATACGGCACTGATAAAAGTTGTCGAGTCGCTACTGTCGCTTTGCCATTCTGATTTCTTTCGTGAGATTTGATTGGATGATGCACGATTTCTCGCTTTTCAGGAGAATTGCAAATTTGATCAATCAAAATTCGCGTAAATAAAGGACTTTTTAAGAAAGAAATCCTCTGTAATTATTTTATAAAAGCATTAATACACGCTTGCCGTGTCTTTGTTCTCTGTTAAAAACACTTGGGATATGTTGGGAGAACGCAGAAAATGTTGAAAATCACTCGCCGGAGGCTCGTGATTTCCAACATTTTCTTTGTTCTCCCAACATATCCCGCGTGTTTTTAACAGAGAACAAAGACACGGCAAGCGTGCATTAATGCTTAATTATCGATCAATGCCTATATTTCTCTTCTTCAAAAAACTGATATCTTCACATATGAAGATATAACAGTGAGATATCGTTACCCATTAATTTTATATATTAAGCATAATATTACATGGTCGCTTGGAAATATGAATTTTATTTTATCGTGTTGAAAACCTCGTTGCGTTCACTCGTGAGCCATTCTCAACACTCGAAGATAAAATTCGTATCTCCGCGCGCTCATGTAATATCCTCTATATCAGCCAATCACAAGTCAGCAATGACGTCATAATTAGTATTTCATAGAAATTTGAGTCAAGCCTTAGCTTGTCCGTTTTTCAAAATGCTTCCTCATCGTCAAAACTCTAAAGATTACGTCTAGTTTGTTATTTATAGGACAATGAGATTCGTGGTATTGTGACAAGGGGCGTGGTGGACTTGTGACTCGGGTGACATGTTCTGGTGACAAAAGGGCTGGTGGTCTTGTGACAAGGGGTGTAGTGGACTTGTGAACTGGGGTGGTGGGTGTACACTCGCACATGACTCGCTTGAGAAAATTGTGCCTTGAGTCGTCGGGAAAACTGAGTTCTTAGTTGCTAAGAATGTGATGCCTGTTGTTGCTGAAGAAAACCTTGATTGGAGCTGGTGGGAACATATTGTGCCTATTTTGATGATGGTCAGGATATACATGTATGTGGAATTAAAATTAAAATGTATAAATAGGTTGTGTTTTAACACGGCTTTTATGTAGTTTGTGTTAAGAAAGTTTCTTAGCATTCTATCAAGTTGAGAGTATGCAATCATTAAATTGCATACTTCCACTTGAGTTTTTTTTCTTTTGTAGTACGACTGCAAACAGGAAAGTTGGAGTAATGTTATGAATAATTGGAACGATTATTACAAGTGAGTACAATATTATTTACTCTTTTATTTATGTGAAGATATTTTCAATCCATCAATGTTCACTTAATCTGTAAAAGAGTACTAACTACATGTAGGTAGTAAGAAGTACTTATCTATTATTATTATTATTATTATTATTATTATTATTATTATTATTATTATTATTATTATTATTATTATTTATTATTATTATTACTATTAGTATTAAAAAAAGTCCAAGGCTAAAGACCATCAAGACTGTTTAATGAAACGTCTAGTGCTCTGGAAAGAAGGGGAAATTAACAAATTACTACGCGAAGGACGAATGATTCAAAGTCGTATTGGAAAATCGAAAAAGTCAGATCCGCCAGACAGAGCAAAGATTTTCGCAAAGCTTGTCATGGAGGGGCAAATAAACTCAGCTCTGCGTTTCCTGAACGATAGTTCCTGTGGAGGCGTCCTTTCATTAACATATGATGTTATGATGCAACTTAAGGAGAAACATCCCAAGCCACAACAAGCGAAACTTGGTACACTCCTTTTTGGACCAGTCGACGATGACATACCAGAATCAATATACTCTGAAATAGATGGTGAGATGATTAGAGAGGCTGCTTTGAGAACAAAGGGATCAGGTGGTCCTTCTGGAGTTGATGCACTTGGTTTCAAAATAATTCTTGCATGTAAATCCTTTAAACATTCGTCTGTAAAGCTTTGTGATGCACTAGCCACACTTACAAGGACACTATGTACTAAGTACGTTGATCCTCTGTCTCTAGAACCATTGTTGGCAAGTCGCTTGATTCCACTGGATAAAGGTGAAGGCGCAGTTAGACCAATTGGAGTGGGAGAGGTAATTAGGAGAATTATTGGAAAGTGCGTAATGAATGTAACCAAGCAGGATGTGATTGATGTTAGTGGCTCACTACAGGTGTGTGCTGGCCAGAAATCCGGAAGTGAAGCAGCAATCCATGCAATGCATAACATATTTGAAGCAGATGATACAGACGCTGTTTTGCTCATTGACGCCTCCAATGCCTTTAATGCATTGAATAGAGCTGCTGCATTACACAACGTTAGAGTACTTTGCCCAATATTTGCAATCTACGCAATAAATACATATAGACATCCAGCACGTTTATTTATTACAGGCGGCAAATAACTTGAGTCTGCAGAAGGAACAACACAAGGTGACCCACTTGCTATGGGTCTCTATGCTCTCAGCCTTCAACCACTGATTACCTACTTACAGTCCATTACCAAAGCAAAGCAATGCTGGTTTGCAGATGATGCGAGTGGAGCTGGATCTATAGAGGAAATTAAGAAATGGTGGAATGCATTAAACGTGACTGGACCAGATTTGGGATATTTTCCCAATGGTAAGAAATGTTGGCTTATTGTTAAACCGGAAAAAGAAGAGAACGCAAGAGATGCCTTCAAAGAAACGGCCATCAACGTTACCACACAAGGACAGACACATCTGGGAGCAGTAGTGGGTTCAAGATCATATCTAGACCAGTATGTTAGCAAAAAGGTAGAAAACTGGGTCAATGAAATAACCAAGCTGGCTGAGTTTGCAGTATCTCAGCCTCAAGCCTGTTATGCTGCCTTTACGTTTGGCTTGAAGCATCGATGGACATACTTTCTTCGAACACTGCCTGATATTCAGGATCTCCTAGATCCACTAGAGAACGCAATATCTCATGGGCTTATACCATCTATTACAGAGCATAACTGTAGCCAAATTGAACGAGACATCCTAGCATTGCCAGTACGAATGGGTGGACTTGGATTTACAAATCCCTGTCAAGAAGCAAAACAAGAGTATACAGCATCAGTTAATGTAACCACCCCGTTAGTTGAAAACATCATTTCTCAAACAAATGAATTACCAGATGAGTCCCACACAAGATCACTACAGCAAACTGTTCGAAGAGAAAAAGAAAATACACTAAAAGATAGAGTGGATCATATCAAGAAGACAGTACACCGAAAGACATCAAGAGCTTTAGACTTGGCTACAGAAAAGGGATCATCGACTTGGCTGACAGTAGTTCCAGTTAAAGAAATGGCTTTTAACTTGAACAAAAGAGAGTTTAGAGATGCTATTAAACTGCGGTATGATTGGCATATAGATGGTAATCCTTCCACTTGTGTATGTGGTGAATCCGTCTCTATTGACCACGCGATGATTTGCAAAAGAGGGGGTTTCGTAATCCAGCGTCATAATGAGCTGCGTGATCTTGAAGCTGAACTCTTGAATATGGTCTGTAGTGACGTTCAAATTGAACCCGTCCTCCAAGATATCACCGGAGAAGAATTGAATAGAGGATCAAATAAAGCACCGGACGCACGTTTAGATATCCATGCACGTGGGCTTTGGGAAAGACAAAGATCTGCATTCTTTGATGTTCGGGTTTGCCACCCCAATGCAGAATCTTATAAAGACCTCGATCCCCAACAGATCTACCGCATGCACGAGAACGAGAAGAAGCGTATGTACTCGAAAAGAGTGATGGAAATTGAACAGGGATCATTCACACCATTAGTCTTTACTACAACTGGAGGGATCGGAAACGAATGTTTGGGATACCACAGTAGACTTGCTGAGCTGATTGCTATAAAGAAAGGTGAACAATATGCAAAAGTTATCTCATGGATTAGAGCCAAAGTCTCGTTCTCAATATTGAGATCTGCGCTGCTGTGTCTGAGAGGCTCAAGAACATTTAAGAGATTACCTTGTGACATTAAAAACATTGATTTAGATATAGAAACCACAGTAGCAGCCATCTGTAAATAATATTTTTATATCTTAATTTATTTATCTTTATCTTTTTATATATATATATATTGCTTATATTATATTATTCATATTTATTGTTTGTATTTTAATATCATTAGTTAATTGTTATTGAACAATCCAAGCGATCATTTTAAATTTTGTAAATAAGGATTTTTATCTATTTTTCTATCTAGCTTATTTGTAATTTGTTTTGAGGAATAAAGTTGTTATTATCATTATTATTATTATTATTATTATTATTATTATTATTATTATTATTGTTGTTATTATTATTATTATTATTATTATTATTATTATTATTATTATTATTATTATTATTATTATTATTATTATTATTTATATGTATGGCATAGGCATTAGGTTTTACGACAAAAGATAGTTAAACGTTTTCGACCGAGGTCATCTTTTGTCGTAAAACTTAATGCCTATATCTTACAATATTTAACTTTTGGCGTATTATTATTATTATTATTATCATTATTATTATTATTATTATTACTGATAAAGAAATTATTATGATGAGTATATACAGAAAAAATGTTCGGAAAAAATCAGACGCCTCGAGAGGGATTCGAACCCACGACACCCCGATTTCATGGCAGGTGCTCTACCCACTGAGCTACCGAGGCAACTACAGTGGCATTGAGTTCAAATTAGCTCAAAGACGCTGATTTTAACCGAACATTTTTATTATTTAAAATTATAATAATTTCTAATTAAATTTAAAGGGGTTTTGGCCTATCATTGAAGGCAAGTGGAATCCATGTTTTTATAAGAGAGTTTTGATTACATTTTGTCTTTTTATTTTTCTCTTAAGCCAAAGATACTGAAGAAGCAATTAGCAAGATTATTCCAACAAATGAGCAAATAGAGTGCAAACCATATGTCCGTGAAACAGTACTAATAGTACTAAATAGCACTGATATGAAACAATAGAAAACAATAGAGATAACAATATTAAGCACTATTTAGTAATAGTACAATTTCACGGACATGTATGGTTTGTTCTTACTCTATGAGCATTGTTGATGAAAACAGATTGCTCACATTATAGTGTTTTGGGTTTTAGTCATATCACATTAGTAGACATAGAGTACGTGATGGCACTTAAACTGTGCAAAACATATCAGACTTATAGACTTTTAGCAGACCCTACTTCCATTGTTTACTTTTATGTCTAGTTAATTCTGTTACACACTAGTTACCAGTATGTCTTTTTATTTCATGGGAATTGGGGATGGGTTAAGTGTCATCACTCTAATGCAAACACTAAATTACATCCATTGTAATATTTTAGAAGTCTTGGTATAGATATACACTATGAGGCTTTTATCCTAACCCTGCTTTCACAATATTTCATTTTTCCTTGTGTTTGTAATGCCATATAAGAGAAATATGTAGTAGAGTTTTGTTGATGGTTTTAGACAAGATCAGTCTGGGTGAACGCATTAAATGCGTAAATCAAGTAGCAATAATTAGGGTCCATAATTAGTACTAAATTGTACTAGAGTCAATGCACCAAACGCACTCTAAATATTATCTGCTATACAACATAACAGTCATGTCTAAAATTACTATGACTTTTTATCAATTTACCTGTTAGATTTATTTTGTCTTTTTCACTATATATTTGTATCTAACATTATCACTGTTCGTTTCCTTTCCATTTTACCTGATAAAATACTGATCATATATATATTATAAATTAACTGTGCTTCAATAAAATATGGTACAGTAAAACCCCACACATAAGAACCTGTATTATTCAAGTTAGCCTAAAAAGGTTCTTATATAATTGGTGCTTACTGTGAAATTAGACTATTTAGGTTCTTAAACAGGTTCTTATTTTCTTAAGAATTGTGGTAGACTCAGTTGATATACGGTATTACTGTCGTTGACAGTGAGTTAATATCTCGCTGAAAAGAGGGGATTGTGTGTACAGTTACTGTTCAGTACCGTTACCGTTAGAGCCGTTAGAATGTACATATACAGTCATTCTCAAAAGGGTTGTCCAGATGCAAAGACTACAATACTACAATAAAGTCACGTGATTCACTACGTTTTCAATTTCTGCGCGTGGAACTGCGAGTTGATACCAGCGGCATTACTTTCAGTTCTCACAATGCCATGTACTTTTGCATCTTAAAATTGAAATTCGAAGAGAGGAAAAAGTGAATACATATAGCGAATCACGTGACTTTATTGTAGTATTTTAGTCTATTCATCTGGACAACATTTTTGAGAATGCCGACCGGACCGTATCTATCTATACATGTGATATAACATTGCAAGGGATCTGACTCATTTTCATTGCCTGGTATAACTTTTTTTATTTCATCAGATTTTACATCGGGAAAGATTTGTCACAAGTAGTCAGCTAGAATTTCTCTGGCACGCCCCCACATTCTAGTACATACAAACATGGGCTCAAATGCAAGGTTTTTTGCAATTTTCCTCGTATAAATGCATATAGCTAAAAAGTTAACGACGGATTTAGTTTTTTTGATCTTTCGTGGACCATATTATTTGGTTATAATTGAAATTCGATGCAAAAAAGTACCGTATTTTTTTAGTTGAATGGGTCTACCTTACAAGAGAATTGGCGTCACATGACCTCAAACTGGCCTGTCAGCCCACAAAAATAGCTTTTATTGAAACTACACAGGCCTAGTCACGAAATTAACTACGGATTAGCATAGCCCGCGCTTTTATGGACATTTTGATACCAAATACATGTTAGTCCGTAAAATTTTCGCACCGTATTTCGGCCAGTTTTTATAGAGTCCATGCATACAGAGTATATACACAACAGCCTCGAAGCTCTTCCTAGTATTTATATCTATTGATCATTGTATTATTTTGACTCGATGTAAACTCCTGGGCATTCAAAAATATGATGTGTCAGGCTTCTCTGGTGTTGTTAGTATGACTATTGATAACAGCTTGTGCCTTCGCCGTTGCACAAACAAAACTGATGAATATGAGGGAACTGATAGCGGGTGAAAATACTCAATGCAAAGCAGTGGTGAACCCTTTTTCCATGCACAATTAATGTAACAAGTAAGTGTTATATATGTCGATGTATTAATCAGATCTAATCACGGCATGAAATTATAAAAGCAATAATCTATGACTGATTTGGGAATTTCGTGGAGGGGGAGGGGAGGGGGTCAAGCGAAAATATAAATTAAACTGAAGTACATATTGCATATTATATATATAATATTAATATACCGAAGTGAAAAACAATCAGAAACTGACAGGATAAAAAGAAGAATAAGAATTCGAAGGGATTCGCAGGGGCTAGGACCGAAAAGACCAAATGTTCCAATTTGTAGGCAAATCTTTTCCGATGTTCCTAAGTAGTAAATTATAAAATAAGAACCTTTTCAAATTTTAGACTAAACAGGTCCTTAAAAACCAGGTCCAATTTCAATTTTCAATTTCTTTATTTGCACACTTCATTGAATATATAACAATAATATTATTTTCCTAATTACATAGTTTTAGAAATATTCATATAATTGCATAGATATGTGCGTAGTGACCAAAGTAGCATAGCTTTCGAGTTGGCCACTACGATGTGTAGAATAGTCGAGAAAAAAAGGAAAGTTATAAAAAAGATATAATAATCTTGCTCACACAGAAATTTATCCATTAACAAGTTAACAAATAGAAAACGTTTCCCGTGTTTACATAGCCTGATATAAACACGAGGGAAGTTTGGGAGAAGTCGAGAGCTATTGTGTAAAACCGAGCCGTTAGGCGAGGTTTTACACAGAGCTCGAGACTTCTCCCAAACTTCCCCGAGTGTTTATATCAGGCTATGTAAACACGGGAAAACGTTTACTATTTGTTTTATAAAATAACTACAAGGATTTCTTTCGTAAAATTCCTTTATTTACGCGAGATTTTAGTGATCAAAATTTCAATTCTCCTGAAAAGCGTCAGAAATCGCCTATCATCCAATCAAATCTCACGAAAGAAATCAAAATGGCAAAGCGACTCGACCCACTTTTATCTGTGCAGTTTACTGTTTTGACACGAAAAACGATTTGAAGAATGCTATTTTCTGTCAGAAAATTACAGAAGAATGCTTGTTACACTTTGTTTTTGTATCCTGTGAACACGAAGCAAAGTGAGAAAAGCTGAGCCGAATCAAGATCAATGACGAAGAGTCGTCAAACTTTCTGAAATATTTGACATCTTGATGAATGGAGCACGAAGTCAGGTAGCCAAATATCTAGTTTTTGTCGTATTTTTGAATCTTTTCGTCGCTTTTCTCGACAAGAATGTATAAACGATGGACGTTTCTGAGACATTTGAAGATGTTTTTTCTCTTTGACATATTTTACTAGAGATATGAATGTTCTGGCGAACCCGCCGTGTAGCTACAAGAATCGCTCTGTTTTCACTGTTTTGTGAGTATAAATACCAGGGGCGTAGCGTGCATATACGCACGTACGCACGTGCGTACAATTTAAAATCCTTAAAATATATATATTATAAAAAACATTAAAATATTTAAAATAAAATGAAATCTAAGACAAAATCTTAACAGCTGACGGCAGATTACTTGCTGGAAACTACTCACAGAAGGCAGGAAAATGCTATTTTGGAGACCCTATTCCTCAAAAATTTTCGGGGAGCATGCCCCCGCATCCCCCTACGAGCTCGCGCCTTCGCCGCTCGTCAGATTGTGTCCCCAATAAATTTCCCCTTTCAGTCAGTCATTATTGTAGGCAGTCATTATTGTAGGCATGTATAATGATGATTGTAGTTAGTACAGTCAGTCAAACAAAATAAATACCAAAAAACTGGCTTCGCCTCGGGTTATTATATCGCTATATATAACGGTAGCGGTATATAACCCGTTTACATAAATCCTTTACACAACCTATACATCCTTTACACAACCTTTACATAAATCATTTACACAACTTTTACATAAATCCTTTATATAACCTTTACATAAATCCTTTACACAACAAATACATAAATCATTTACACAACTTTTACATAAATCCTTTGTATAACCTTTACATAAATCCCCCCATAAAACTGAGTGATAAATGCATTTTACTATGTATTTATGTAGCGAGAAAGTCCGCTGGAAAACGAAGAAAATGGTATTTCCAAGGCTCTAGATTTCTAAATTTTCAGGGGGGCATGCCCCCTCACCCCCTAGAAGCTCACGCCTTCGGCGCTCGTTCCTATGTGCGTACATTGGAAAAAAAGCACGCTACGCCCCTGAATACGGCTATATTTTCTTGATATTTTCAGTCGTACACTTGAGAAAATATAAGACTTATGTGTAGCTATGTATAACTTACAAAATGGTTAGTATGTGATTGAGAAACTGAGCCGTTATATTTAGTTTTCTTCGTTATTGTGGACAGAAATAATTGGACGATTCGTCGAGTTTCTTGCCGGCCGATTGAATGAACTTGAAGCTCGATTCTTGCAAAATTAATTTTCGGTTTAAAAAACTGTAATTCTATGGCTTTTGTTTAGTAAATAAAACATGTTTGACAACAGAAACAAATACATTTGTGGTCAGTTATTTTTACAATCAAATCCACTGCATCGCTTCAAGGTTGTTCAAGGTCATGAACCATGTTTACATAGCCTCATATCAACATAGTAATTAACCAATCAGAGCGCGCGTTATATCTAAATTATTTTATAAAAATATATAAGTAACTAATTATAAATCATATAAATATAAAACAGATTTAAGTTCATACCAGTTTATAAAACTGGATATATAATAATAATATAATCAATTCCTATTTAATACACATATAATAATATAAATAATTAACATTATCACATTAATTATTCATATATTTATTATTATTACATTTTTATAGTTAATTCATATAAAACAATAAGATGTGGGAGACACATTATAAGTTCTAGGTAATAGTAAAATATATAAGTTGAAGTAAATTGGCAGCGTGTATGACTGAATCAGGCTTGGTGATCTAGAAGAAGGACCTTGAACTGCTTTTTAAACTCAGTGTACGATAATGATTTTATTTTAGCAGGTACCTCCTCCCATAGTCTAGAGGCAACAGATTACAGGATGAAGTATCTCGTTTATTTGCTAGAGTACAGTTTTTTCGTTTTACATTTTATTATATACATAAGAAGAACAGACCAATACAATTTTACGTGAAGAGATAGCTAGAGATACCTTCGAGTGGTATCACCTCACTATATGCACCTGATTATATTATACCCATTAATTTCCTATGGTACATCATAACACCGTATGCACGGGCACAGCCCTAACACAACATGTACATTACATCTCGCTAGAAAATACATTTCTATTGTCTCTTGCTCTAAATTTAATATTATAAAACAAACAGAAGATGGCTCTCCGTGCTTCTAAGAAGAAATAATGCATTTCTGAGGTCTTGAAAACTGAGCTGTTTGAATGCACTCGCGTTCTGGAACTCGTGCATCCACTAGCAAATTTCAACTGAGACCTCAGCGTGCATTATTTTTGCATAGAAGCACGGAGAGTCATCTTATATTAGTTAAAAAGTATAGTGTACTACTATTGTCTATTTATTTAATATATTGGTATGGTACTGTACATATATTCACACATTAGTTCAACCGTAATTTATCAGAGAGCTCTGGGAACCATTTGATATTCATATCCCGCACAAGGCCACCACATATATTTTTCATGGCTTTACTAATTCCCTTGGCACCTGAAAAGTATAACAATGGACATTTTAAACATCTATTTGTAGAGGTAATCATACTGTTTCAAATTCAATTGGGAAACAATTTGCATGAGTGTACGGGCTCGTGCAATTTGGGCTTTTAATTTGAAAAACACACGAGTGGAGATTATTTCAAATTGAACGAGAAATCGTATGATTACCAATTAATAATATTCATGAAAATAATAATAATTTGCACTTCAACCGCACTGCTCTTTGCCAATCACGGAATCGAGAATTCATGAATATTATTATGAATGTTACCAGTTCATAATTATACATGTAGTTAAATAATCAATGGTAAAAGCATAGAACAATGTATTTTATCTCATGTCAGCCGATTGTCGGTGACTTGTCAGCTGACTGTTAACCAACACAACATGCACCAACATACCACCTATAGTACATTAATATTCCAGCACAGTTATAAAGGAGTCAAATACAATTTTTACAAACCATGCCAGGAGTCAAAGGAGTTCACTATATTTTGTTCTTCAAACCGTTTCTTTAGAGACACCACAAAGTCATGTGCAACCTCGCCAATGTTATAATCTGCAAAGAATATATATATTTGATCATGAATATTGTACAGTCTGGCTTTTCCTCCATTGCACACAATTTGACTGGCTTACGATGTTCTGTCTGAAGAGTAGTGATCACTTCCTTAGTCATTGGGACTTCTCTTGATACCGCTGACACATGCGAAATGCGGCTCCAATTAGAAAAGCCTATTAAAACAAACAATAACATTGAATAAGTTTTTCAATATATCTATGATATTGATCAAAGGAAACGGCGTATGGATCGATACAAGAGAGATATATAGGGAGGGGAGCGAAGGTTAATGAAACAAAAAACTGCGGCCTAGATTATACAGCTATTTCAAAAAAGGTTGTCTCGTGTTTCGTGCGTATTGCACATTGTGTATTGCACATCGCGTATAACATTGCAGTGTCACGTACATACATGCCTTTAATGTCTTTCTGTTTCCTGATTTTTTCATCTAGTATTTTAAATAACAGAGTATAAAACATAAGGAGAAGTGGGGTATATATATGTTGTTACGTAAAAATACAATAAGCAATCTATCAAAAGTCAATCAGTATACCAGAATCAAATCATTTTTTCACCAACTGATCCGATACTTGCAGCTTCACATGCAGTTGCGTATAGTGTTTCTGTCAATCCACTTGACAGAAATCCATGTACGAGTCTAAGAAAAAGAAAGAAGGAAGGAAATAGTTGGAAGGAAGGGAGGAAGGAAAGAAATTTAAATCAGTTTTTTAATTATATATTCAATAACAAATTTGTCTTCTTACCTCATGTTGACATAGTATTTTGCAATTTATCAATTTATCCAGACAGAGGCATTCCACAGTCATTGTGGCACAATGTCCCTGCCTGGTAAATGTGGTAGAGGATGCAATGAATGGTTGTTGGCAGAATGTGCATTTGCCTTTGGTTTTGACAAAAAAATCTCACTAGGGATTGCAAGGATCCCTCGCTACATAGGGTGATTTGATCATTTTGGGACGCAGGGGTTTGTTACCTGTTCCGTTCTCGGCAAATAACGCTGACTTGATTTATCTTGTGTCTTTGCAGGTCGGTTTTGACGAGGAGTAGAGGTGAGGTTGGATGTGGGATGATCAACAGATGCAGAAAGTGGTGGAGTGCACAGAACATAATGCATATCAAACTTATGTTATACAAAAGGTCATTGTTTCACATATGCAGATGAGGCGAGTCTTGTTTAGGCGAAAAACAGCATGATTTTGAGACATTTTTGCTTTTTACTGCATTGTTAAAATACAAATCAAAAACCTACCAACGGAATATAAAAGACGAATATGTAAGGAATGAATAAGCTGGCAATTCAAGCACAAATAAAGAGGTTTGAAGGTGGCATTTTCCGTTTCTTCAAAGTCAATCGAACTGAAATCTCTGAAGAGATATAGGAGAGCGTGACATACGCTGCACACAAAATCCCTCTGAATTCTTTGGGAATTGTGTCAATCAAAAACCTACCGCCGGATTCTAATGCTCGCGCATTTTGATATAAAATACATGTATATTAAACTTAATTAAGAGGTGGCAAAATGAAATCTAAAACTCTTTGTTTGGTAATTGTGAACATCATATTGGTGCTCTGTATCGCGGTCTGTATGTAGAAGCTACATAGGCCGGCGAATTCGCAAATAAATTATGGCTCGGAAAGGACGTTTTTTGAAAGCAATTTCCAATATTTACACGCACGAGATCAATAAGTTAGTTCGAATTTGTGATATATTTTCCGGTTGAGGAAACATATGCAGCTTTTCCATCCTCTCTTATATTTTAGCTACCTGATTTACACATTGTCAAAGGAAATATATGAATTCAGAAATGATAAACCAGTCACGTACGAATCTGCTTTATTTAGCGGTCATAGTGAACAAATTGCTGGATCAATCGGGCCTCACGTGCATTAGTAAACAAAGCATTAACAAAAAACGTTGTCCGCGTGATACTGGATCCCAACAGGAGCAAATGTTCAATGATGCAGGACATAAGTTTGATATGGAAAGAGGAATGATCGAATGAACCAGGTGTGGAAGGGCAATTCAGGTCTCTGCTGCGAAGGGGCGAAATTCGGAATGATGTAGGTGATGTAAGCGATTCAGTGGATGATAATGAGTTGCTTGACTTCAAGTATTCGTACACAAAGACCAGAAGAAGTGTTTCCATCAAGTCAGCATTCTGTGTCGGGAGGATTTCTTGGACAACCCCAGTTTTTTTCTTGCAAGTTTGCAAGCGATCTTTTATTCTCTGCAATCGATTATCTTTACCGAGGGGAAGTTAGATATTCAAAGAGAATTGAAGTCATTTTTTCTTCGTATAATAGCTAAATTTATATAGCGCCATATCTAAAACCCTATGGCGCTTTACAATTATGTATGTTGCTAAGCCATACTTGCTTCTTGATGAACTTACATAAATTTATGTTACATGTCCACGTCATGTTGACGTGAAAAAAATACATTGCAATCCTAAAGAATACGTTTGTTGTAAAATGTATTCTCAACACAGGTTTCGAAACCTTACCTTTACCATAAAAGTACAGAGATGTACAAATGATCGACAAATTTAACTCATTATTCGGACAGTTCTTCGCCTTTTCGACTGACGCTTTAATTTGGATGGTTTGTTTATATACCAAAGAGAGCGCATTATTTTAGGTACGAAACTACATACACTTTATGAAAGGAGCATGTGGGCTCATATATTTCCAGTCCATTGGAAATAGCCGCCATATTGAAACTCATTATTATTCAAAAATTAGGGAGGAGCGATCGCGCGAGATGCCCTTATATAGTGCGCCTTCGTTTTTAAGATCCAGGATAGGAGCAAGAACGACGGGAGATTGAATGTGAGCACAACAGCGCGCGCACTGACGAATAATGTTCAAAACGACAGTTGACGTCCTTGACGGCAATCTACGACGTGAAAACAGGTGAAATGCCGTCGTACATTAGATTATTATTCGTCAGTGTGCGAGCTGTCGTCCTCACATTCAATCTCCCGGCCCGTCGTCCTCACTCCCGTCCTGGATCGATCTTACGATCCCTATTACTGAACGGAGCACGGATGAAGCTGTTATATTTGTTAGTTATAAAATAACTATGATATAACGCGCGCTCTGATTGGTTAAAGGATGCGTATTCCGCGTGCTTTATGAGAGCACACAGCACGCGCGCGCAGATATTCAAACATTTTTGCAACGAACAAAATTGAAAACTTGCCTTAAAATCATACTTAGCTTGTATTTCATAAAAGAAATAGAAAACTCGGCAGCTGTGCTCTATCGACTTATAGTAGAAACTAACTAGCTATCACGAATCCTGCAATCTGATTGGCTAACGTACTCACTATCTATTGCTATCAGCTATGCCTCGTGCTTCTCCTAACAGTTATCTCGTCGTCTTCCAATTCCCGCGTGCTTCTATAACTCGATATAGCACGCTGCCTCGTTTTCTATTTCTTCAACGGAGCATGGTTGAAGCTGTTCTGATTATAATGGAAATAGAACTGGAATTTGGTCTGAAATCATACGAGTGATTACAAAATTGCACGACCGCGTAGCGAGAGTGCAATTGGTTGATTACGAGTATGATTTCAGACCAAAATTGCAGGACACGAACTGAGTTCAATTACCTATTATTAATCATATTCATGTTGAAATTTTTTCAAACACACTCTTTATATTTAGGTGGTATGTTGCAATAATAAGAACAATTTTGATGTCTGAAATACAACTCTTTCATTCTTACATGCAATAATTTCTCGATTATGATTGACTGACAGCGATCCATTACTGTGCAATTGAACGTTGTCATGACAATTTACAATGGAAAGTCAAAATTAGCCAATCAAAATTCAATAAAATATTTACAGAGGGGGGTGGGTAACGGCTGTACACAGGATGGTAAAAAAATATATGGCGGACTGTTTGTGGAAAAGTCTACAAAGTTCCCAAAAAAGCTTACGATATTAGTTCAAAAACAGCCCAAAACAGAAAAAAACTGGAGAAAATTGCTTTGGGAAAAGATATATGGTTATTAGCAGGCTGAGGAATAGTCTGGTGGATTGTTTTCTATCGTTGAAAATCAGTAGTCCCGCACGAATCGATTAAGTAAGTCGTAAGCTGTTTGATTAATAATGGCAACAGGACTTCGTGTCGTCCAATTCGGTCTGTAATCATACGAGTGATAAACAAGATCGGACGGCCGCGTAGCGGGAGTCCAATTTCTTTATTCTGAGTATGATTACAGACCGAATTGGACGACACGAAGTCCATTTTACCAATTAATCATAACTATTACCATTTCCGAGAAAAACGATTTTCATGATAAACAATGCTAACCAGTAAAATGACAAAAAACAATGACATATTGTTTGGTGAAAAAGCGAGAAAAGTTAGTGAAAAATATATTGAGCGTGCTTGCATTTTACTGAAAAGGTGTAATGTGATTGGCTTTTGCAACTGTCCGATTAGAAATTGTCCAATTAATGCTAAAATAGGAGTCTCTCAACAAATCAGATTCGAGGAAATTGTAATAGTAATGATTAATGCTAAAATAGGAGTCTCTCAACCAATCAGATTCGAGGAAATTGTAATAGTAATGATTTTACTCGAAATCGTGCGATTACCTGTACAAATTACATTTGTTTTACTTTTGATGAAGAATCTCTTGAATTTAATAAAATTAGAGTTTCTGTACTTAAAAAAAAAACATTAAAAAAATAAAAAGCACCACTTTAGCCAATTAGATTTCAGGATTTACTAGTGATTTCAAAATGAATATGATTAGTTAAATAATTGGTATTATACCACTATCTGAAAAATTTCAGCGATTTGATTGGTTGAGAGCAGTGGTATTTCAGCGTAATTTGAAATACCACATGTGAAAATTACAGTTTCCATGGTAACCACCCTTCTGCGTCATGGAAGCAAAATGGCGAACGAAACCAAATTAAGGATGTTTCCAGTGCTAAATTACAAAAAATGAACCATAAAGCACCAAAAGCCAAAAGTACAAACACATGGATGATGTTTTAGCATTTCAAGAAGCTTTTCTTTGGATGACTCTGCAGAAAGCAGCGGAAAACGATCGATACTAGATTGACGATTGAGTGATGTGTTTTTAGCCACTGTTAAAATCAAAGAAAGATCACTACAAAAGGTAATAAATGAAGCCTAGATCACTTTTTACTCTGTGTTTTCAATCTTTGTCTGACTTCGAAAAACGATCGTTATAAGAACACAGATTTGTGTTTTTTTTTTCACTGCTGACTGCTGTGTTAGTTCAGTCGAGCGTATACTGTTGCTTGTAAAACTATTTTTCAGATAGTGGTATAAACAAATAATAGCATGGTTTGTACGTGATATTTGGGAGATGGGGCTTGCGGCCATCTTTTCTGGCAAAATGGATAATGGAATTACAAGCTCTTGCTGTCCGTATAGGTCGGTAATAATAGAAGCAATAATTTCAAATGATACATATGTTAACACACTATAATAAAAAAACCGAAATTTGTCATTTTATTGTGTTGAAGAATAAGTTTTCAAAGCCAACATTTCAATTGCATTTTGACCGTCCTTTACGATCCTATTTTTGGACATTTTGGCGATTTCCTTAAAATTTAGCTCGAAGACCTACCTTCATTTTTTGATATGATTTAGCTTTCGTAAATACCTACTCAGGGCAAAAATATCAGGGTAGGTCACCATGTTAGATTTTTAGATATTCGCCGTTGAATATTAAAATGCATGATCCGCCATATTGAAAGAGCTCTACCACAGGAAGCCCAACCAATGAAAAGTAGTTCGAAAATGAACACTTCGTAGATTACTAAAAAAAAGCTCGAAGACCTGTCTTCATTTTTTGATATTTTGTAGCTTTAGTTGACCTAGACTTACAGTGGAAAAATCAGGATAGGTCACCGACTTAGATTTTTAGACATTCTCGTACCCAGAGCTCCTCGGTCGGTCGTTCCTTCTCCCGTCGGAGAAGGAACGACCGACCGAGGAGCTCTGGGTACGAGAATGATTTTTAGATAAACGCCGTTGAATATCATGCGCAGGAAAGATGCGCATGAATGCACGATTGCATTACCTTAATAGAGTACAGACACACAGATGACGTCACAAAATCACTCAATTCTCAAAATCATTGGATGACTCGTGAATTCCACGTTGAATTCACGAGTCATCCAATAAATTTTCCTTGAATCCCATAGCGTTCTCTGTGTTTTAGAAAATATATAGTTTTTAGACAATTTTGAGTCGCTATTTATCGCGCGTCGCAAAGAAAGCCAGTGCAGTGTTCAGTCTTTCGCTTTGCGCTAGCCAATAGGAATCAAGCAAAATTGAATACTAAAATCAGTTTATTTGAAGGACAAAAGTTGTTTTCTCAATTCTTTTTAACGTCTATACCTTTACGGAGAATCTACAACAGTAACACAGTCATAGATCTAGCCATGGGTAACCAGTTCGTAGTTCAATAACGAAAACTTACAACCAGAAAGACTAAAAGCGATGACAAGCTGACTACACGGGAGAGAAGTTCTCAACTGAGTTTTCACAATCATAGAATCAGTCTTGACAAACTTGTAAGTATTAAAAGCTTACACTTCAGAAGTTAATCGGAAAGATATAAAACTACGAACTTATTCTATCCTCATCAGTAAAACTTTAATAAATCGTTCAAATTATATTTTCTCAACTGACGTTCAGTTCTTGTTGTCTTTCAATCCGATCAGAGAGCTGCCGCTTGCATGAGATTGAGAAGCTGAACTTCAACTTTTCACAGGACGTCGACATTGATGGATTTGACTACGGTCCTTGAATGCTAATGATTCTCAGGCAAAATATTTCAGACAAAGACATATTTATCGATAAACAGAGCCAGAGGTGATTGCTCTGATTCAGTAATTGTGAAGCTACATCCAGTACATGTACAACTACAACAACTGAACAAGTCAAAGCCGGCAGCCGAGCGACAAGCAAAGCCAACTGGATAATTTCAGTGCAGTTTTGTATGATTTTGGCCATATTACAGGTACAGATTTTGCTATATTAAATTCGACTATTGTTGTTGTTTATCTATTGGCTTCTATTAGATTGTAGCTGTTGCTGGAGCCGATTTGATTAAGCTTACGGCAGTGACTGCCATGACTTGTACTTCGTGGCCGTCTCTTTCTCAAACTTAGGTGAAAGTTTTGTAAATAAATAAATTATTATCTCGCTGAGAAATTTCAATAATTATCAGTGCATCGAATCGATCTGGAGTATCATTCATTCAGAAGAGTATTAATTTAAGCTTGCAAGGTATACGTTTTACGATTGTTTTGTTTTCAATGTTGTTGTTTTGCGAAAAGCCAACAACATCAAAAGTGCGGGCTTCCTGTTTTTTCATTGAATTCAGTTTTTCAAATATCTTGATTTTAATCTCATTTGCAAAGCAAAAAATCATTATTTCTGTCTGTAAATGTTTTTGTTTGTTCCTTTTGTAAGCAATCACAATGTTTATTTGTTCTCTTGGTGAGAAACAAAGACGAAAGTCGAACTTGAATACAAAATTCAGCGCGGGATCCCTATATATCGTTGAATTCAGCTTTTCCAAGTGTTGAATTCCACGCTGAATTCCCTCTCATCCGGTTTGCTTCTCAGCCAATCAGCGCGCGAGTTTCATATGAGCTATGGGATTCTATATTAAACAAATGGATTCCATTTTCCCGTGCGTCTATACTCTTATAGATGCATAGACGACGTCAAAATGTGGTGAGAACAACTGTCACCTCGACTTCGTCTCGTGGCATACTTTAATATTTTGTTCTCACCACATTTTGACGTCATCTGTGCATCTATACGAGTACAGACACACGGGTCGAAAATGGAATCTATTTTTATACATACATGTATTTGTACTGACTTACCCGTTATCGTTGCTCTAGTTGACATAATGCATTGATGTAAAGTATTCACTAATATAAAGAGAATAACGTGTTCGTTAGATTAATTCATCAATAAAGCAAGGATAGTACTACTCAAATACAAATTAGTGTTTTGAATGTCGAATGACTGTTTCCCATCAGACATATAAGAAAACAATGGCTTTGGATCAGTTCATTGGTATAAAATCGTACCTTGTACAGTAATAGGTTTCCTTGTTGTAGTTCCTATGACATTGCTTGCCACACAGTAATACACCAATATTACTTCATTACACTGTTCATATTGCACCGTCAAATATCCATCTCTTGATTGTTTGATTGTTCGGTTTGACTTATCGGTCCACGTTATTACAGGCTTTGGGATTCCTGTGGCCTCACAAGCGATAATTATGCTGTTGTTCGTCATAGTGTAGTTGGTGTTTGTAGTATTGCGCCATAACGGTGAAACTATTGGTGGATATATAGTAGTGATTCATACTGGAATGTGGACCCTTTCCATATCTATTATATCACTATAATCTAAAGTATGTACGTACCACTGATATACTGGAATGTGAATTGATTAATGTGGACCCTTTCCATATCTATTATATCACTACAATCTAAAGTATGTACGTACCATATACTGGAATGTGAATTGATTGATGTGGACCCTTTCCATATCTATTATATCACTACAATCTAAAGTATGTACGTACCATGTACTGGAATGTGAATTGATTGACGTGGACCCTTTCCATATCTATTATATCACTACAATCTAAAGTATGTACATACCATATACTGGAATGTGAATTGATTGACGTGGACCCTTTCCATATCTATTATATCACTGCAATCTAAAGTATGTACGTACCATATAATGGAATGTGAATTGATTGACGTGGACCCTTTCCATATCTATTATATCACTGCAATCTAAAGTATGTATGTACCATATACTGGAATGTGAATTGATTGATGTGGACCCTTTCCATATCTATTATATCACTGCAATCTAAAGTATGTACGTACCATATACTGGAATGTGAATTGATTGATGTGGACCCTTTCCATATCTATTATATCAGTACAATCTAAAGTATGTACGTACCATATACTGGAATGTGAATTGATTGACGTGGATCCTTTCCATATCTATTATATCACTACAATCTAAAGTATGTACATACCATATACTGGAATGTGAATTGATTGACGTGGACCCTTTCCATATCTATTATATCACTGCAATCTAAAGTATGTACGTACCATATAATGGAATGTGAATTGATTGACGTGGACCCTTTCCATATCTATTATATCACTGCAATCTAAAGTATGTATGTACCATATACTGGAATGTGAATTGATTGATGTGGACCCTTTCCATATCTATTATATCACTGCAATCTAAAGTATGTACGTACCATATACTGGAATGTGAATTGATTGATGTGGACCCTTTCCATATCTATTATATCACTACAATCTAAAGTATGTACGTACCATATACTGGAATGTGAATTGATTGATGTGGACCCTTTCCATATCTATTATATCACTGCAATCTAAAGTATGTATGTACCATATACTGGAATGTGAATTGATTGATGTGGACCCTTTCCATATCTATTATATCACTACAATCTAAAGTATGTACGTACCATATACTGGAATGTGAATTGATTGATGTGGACCCTTTCCATATCTATTATATCACTACAATCTAAAGTATGTACGTACCATATACTGGAATGTGAATTGATTGATGTGGACCCTTTCCATATCTATTATATCACTGCAATCTAAAGTATGTATGTACCATATACTGGAATGTGAATTGATTGACGTGGACCCTTTCCATATCTATTATATCACTGCAATCTAAAGTATGTACGTACCATATACTGGAATGTGAATTGATTGATGTGGACCCTTTCCATATCTATTATATCACTACAATCTAAAGTATGTACGTACCATATACTGGAATGTGAATTGATTGACGTGGACCCTTTCCATATCTATTATATCAGTACAATCTAAAGTATGTACGTACCATATACTGGAATGTGAATTGATTGATGTGAACCCTTTCCATATCTATTATATCACTACAATCTAAAGTATGTACGTACCATATACTGGAATGTGAATTGATTGACGTGGACCCTTTCCATATCTATTATATCACTGCAATCTAAAGTATGTACGTACCATATACTGGAATGTGAATTGATTGATGTGGACCCTTTCCATATCTATTATATCACTGCAATCTAAAGTATGTACGTACCATATACTGGAATGTGAATTGATTGACGTGGACCCTTTCCATATCTATTATATCACTACAATCTAAAGTATGTACGTACCATATACTGGATGTGAATTGATTGATGTGGACCCTTTCCATATCTATTATATCAGTACAATCTAAAGTATGTACGTACCATATACTGGATGTGAATTGATTATGTGGACCCTTTCCATATCTATTATATCACTACAATCTAAAGTATGTACGTACCATATACTGGAATGTGAATTGATTAATGTGGACCCTTTCCATATCTATTATATCACTACAATCTAAAGTATGTACGTACCATATACTGGAATGTGAATTGATTGATGTGGACCCTTTCCATATCTATTATATCACTACAATCTAAAGTATGTACGTACCATATACTGGAATGTGAATTGATTGATGTGGACCCTTTCCATATCTATTATATCACTGCAATCTAAAGTATGTACGTTCCATATACTGGAATGTGAATTGATTGATGTGGACCCTTTCCATATCTATTATATCACTACAATCTAAAGTATGTACGTACCATATACTGGAATGTGAATTGATTGATGTGGACCCTTTCCATATCTATTATATCACTACAATCTAAAGTATGTACGTACCATATACTGGAATGTGAATTGATTGATGTGGGACCCTTTCCATATCTATTATATCACTACAATCTAAAGTATGTACGTACCATATACTGGAATGTGAATTGATTGATGTGGACCCTTTCCATATCTATTATATCACTACAATCTAAAGTATGTACGTACCATATACTGGAATGTGAATTGATTGACGTGGACCCTTTCCATATCTATTATATCACTACAATCTAAAGTATGTACGTACCATATACTGGAATGTGAATTGATTGATGTGGACCCTTTCCATATCTATTATATCACTACAATCTAAAGTATGTACGTACCATATACTGGAATGTGAATTGATTGACGTGGACCCTTTCCATATCTATTATATCACTGCAATCTAAAGTATGTACGTACCATATACTGGAATGTGAATTGATTGATGTGACCCCTTTCCATATCTATTATATCACTACAATCTAAAGTATGTATGTACCATATACTGGAATGTGAATTGATTGATGTGGACCCTTTCCATATCTATTATATCACTGCAATCTAAAGTATGTACGTACCATATACTGGAATGTGAATTGATTGATGTGGACCCTTTCCATATCTATTATATCACTACAATCTAAAGTATGTACATACCATATACTGGAATGTGAATTGATTGACGTGGACCCTTTCCATATCTATTATATCACTGCAATCTAAAGTATGTACGTACCATATACTGGAATGTGAATTGATTGACGTGGACCCTTTCCATATCTATTATATCACTGCAATCTAAAGTATGTATGTACCATATACTGGAATGTGAATTGATTGACGTGGACCCTTTCCATATCTATTATATCACTGCAATCTAAAGTATGTATGTACCATATACTGGAATGTGAATTGATTGATGTGGACCCTTTCCATATCTATTATATCACTGCAATCTAAAGTATGTACGTACCATATACTGGAATGTGAATTGATTGATGTGGACCCTTTCCATATCTATTATATCACTACAATCTAAAGTATGTACGTACCATATACTGGAATGTGAATTGATTGATGTGGACCCTTTCCATATCTATTATATCACTGCAATCTAAAGTATGTACGTACCATATACTGGAATGTGAATTGATTGATGTGGACCCTTTCCATATCTATTATATCACTGCAATCTAAAGTATGTATGTACCATATACTGGAATGTGAATTGATTGATGTGGACCCTTTCCATATCTATTATATCACTGCAATCTAAAGTATGTACGTACCATATACTGGAATGTGAATTGATTGATGTGGACCCTTTCCATATCTATTATATCACTGCAATCTAAAGTATGTACGTACCATATACTGGAATGTGAATTGATTGACGTGGACCCTTTCCATATCTATTATATCACTACAATCTAAAGTATGTACGTACCATATACTGGAATGTGAATTGATTGATGTGAACCCTTTCCATATCTATTATATCAGTACAATCTAAAGTATGTACGTACCATATACTGGAATGTGAATTGATTGATGTGGACCCTTTCCATATCTATTATATCACTACAATCTAAAGTATGTACGTACCATATACTGGAATGTGAATTGATTGATGTGGACCCTTTCCATATCTATTATATCACTGCAATCTAAAGTATGTACGTACCATATACTGGAATGTGAATTGATTGATGTGAACCCTTTCCATATATCTATTATATCACTACAATCTAAAGTATGTACGTACCATATACTGGAATGTGAATTGATTGATGTGGACCCTTTCCATATCTATTATATCACTGCAATCTAAAGTATGTACGTACCATATACTGGAATGTGAATTGATTGATGTGGACCCTTTCCATATCTATTATATCACTGCAATCTAAAGTATGTACGTACCATATACTGGAATGTGAATTGATTGATGTGGACCCTTTCCATATCTATTATATCACTGCAATCTAAAGTATGTACATACCATATACTGGAATGTGAATTGATTGATGTGGACCCTTTCCATATCTATTATATCACTACAATCTAAAGTATGTATGTACCATATACTGGAATGTGAATTGATTGATGTGGACCCTTTCCATATCTATTATATCACTACAATCTAAAGTATGTACATACCATATACTGGAATGTGAATTGATTGATGTGGACCCTTTCCATATCTATTATATCACTACAATCTAAAGTATGTATGTACCATATACTGGAATGTGAATTGATTGATGTGGACCCTTTCCATATCTATTATATCACTACAATCTAAAGTATGTACATACCATATACTGGAATGTGATACCATATTATACTGGAATGTGAATTGATTGATGATGTGGACCCTTTCCATATCTATTATATCACTGCAATCTAAAGTATGTATGTACCATATACTGGAATGTGAATTGATTGATGTGGACCCTTTCCATATCTATTATATCACTACAATCTAAAGTATGTACGTACCATATACTGGAATGTGAATTGATTGATGTGGACCCTTTCCATATCTATTATATCACTGCAATCTAAAGTATGTACGTACCATATACTTTAATGTGAATTGATTGATGTGGACCCTTTCCATATCTATTATATCACTGCAATCTAAAGTATGTACGTACCATATACTGGAATGTGAATTGATTAATGTGGACCCTTTCCATATCTATTATATCACTACATTCTAAAGTATGTACGTACCATATACTGGAATGTGAATTGATTGATGTGGACCCTTTCCATATCTATTATATCACTGCAATCTAAAGTATGTACGTACCATATACTGGAATGTGAATTGATTGATGTGGACCGTTTCCATATTTGTTGAACGGAATGCAAGTAATGTTTTCATACTGCGTACTGGTGGTCGATGTGGTCGAGTATCGTCCGGCAGTAGAATGACGTGGTTTTCCTCCATTTTGATAAAATGTATAAACAGCAGCAGGTGATGCATCTGACGTGCATGATATATTCAAAGTCATGGTACTTGTAACATATGCATTGGATGATGTCATCGATGTGTTGATTGGCTGGTATTCTTAAAATCAAAGATAATAACACTTTTGTGATAAACGTTTAAGTTCGCGAATATAACATCTCAAGGATTACTTAGTACTTCATACTAGTAAGTTATTTTATGAAATTAATTAGTAATTCATAGTACGAGGGATGTTTTTCGTAAAACTTAATACACAGGAATCTTTTAGGCTGAATAAAAAATGGTAAATATTATATATCATGACGAACTTAGTGGTCTGCTGAATTCGTGAGTAGTATACAGAATGGGGGTTCTACGTCGGGTGGATCAGGGTGGATCTGTGGATCCGACCCGGAAGTGACGTCATCGCCATTCTGGGTGCTACTACAACTGAAAAGTGACGTAAGAGCCAAAAGCGTGATGTCATAGGACGTAAGAACCAATGAGAGACCGTTTCGGTAAGAATAAGAACTCCGGCTATTTTTAGAACGATCTTTTCGGTTTTTCGCTGACGTTTTATTTTTATTTTCCCAGTATTTTTTATTTTTTTCCATGAGTTAGCAGTTCGTGACACAAACAAGTGACGTCAGCACAAATAAACAATAGGGGGATTAATTCCGGCCTGAACCTGCCCAAGGAACAACAACAACAGCGATGTTTTTCAAATATGTTTTTATTCAGAAAACTCACATTAAAATGTTCTAAGCCGTGAACTTGTCCATACAAACTTATTTCTATCATAAACTAACTGAGAAATTATAAACACAATGTTTTGATTGTCAGTCAATAGAAACACCCGTCGCTCCAAACAATAGAGATTAATGCCGAAAAGCACTGTGTTTTTGCATAATTATAAATATTCAACGAACCACATGAATTATTATAAACAAATACTCAGAGAAACTCATATAAATCAGAGAATAACAATTATAACAAACTATTAGAAACGTTCAGTATAGATGATTGACCTTGCAATACTTCCCAGCAAGGGTATAGTTCCATCGTTAGTTTCATTTCTATATACATCCACATCTAGGTCAGTATCAATATAATCATTGCAGTTAAAGATGTAGCGTCCAGCCATTTTCCAGCCATTGAACACTGACGAAAAGTCGATCCAATCCATTCCAGACTAGTATTCACAGCTCAGAAGTAGAACATTTAATCTTTCAAACATGTTTCTTTAACATCTTTGATGTGGAGTTGTTGACACACGCTTTTACACCGTATTAGTAGGTTACAGTTCACTGAACACATATATTATAGGACTACACAGGAACCCCAACTTATAAAAATAGGCAGTCAAGGACTGCATGTGGCTACTGTAAATAAACCTGGGAATAAGAATAATAAGAATAATAAGAATAATAAACAAAAAAAGAAATAAACAAAAAAGATACTCTATAACTAGATGTAGTTACTGCGGTTTTGAAATGTAGAAGCAATATGTAGTTGGATTGATTCCTCTGTTGAACTAGTATGCTTGAACTATCTATGTATTTTAATACAAAGATTAATTGAATTTAACAATTGAACAATAACAGTTGTTATCAACAATCGATATGAACAGCATTGATATATCATTAGTGATTGAATATTAATATATAATTTAACAATGTTCTGTATATAAGATCGTTGAACTCAACTTTGATGAAGTGGTGTTTATTTATTTATTTGACTTCGCCAAACATTGAATATACAAATGTAATAAATAGTACACACACATTGTAATATTAAAATAGTAACTCTAATTTGAAGATAAATTTACACTCTAATATATACATGTACTATGATTTTATGCTATTTTTCACCAGAAACCAGACACATCTCTCGTGTGTAAAGATGTTTTCAGGTTTCACAGGCTCACCACCCTGTGTTTGTGTATTGGGCTTCCTGTGTCTTATTTGATCAACAAAAGCATGCAGATACCATTATGGCCGTAAATCACTATCCTTTTGATACCTTGAATTTCTAAAACTGCTTTCTAAATAAAGATTAATATCTACTTGAGTCCTGTATGTGATTTATTTAGCGATTAGAACGGGATTTGAGAGTTTTGGGATTAAGACTAAACGAGAGCCGAATCTGTCTGAATCGAATTCGAAGTGTTTCTTTGTGTCTCGTATAAAGACATTTGTTCCTCGAAGAGAATTACTTATAGTAATAACTTGACACTTTAACAGGTTCACATGGAAGTGCTCGACTGCACAACTGACCAGTCGATCAGTCCACAGCTATTTATAAAAGACCGAACAAATACAATCGATATTCACGGCTGGAAAATAATCTCAACAAACCGTCACTATGTGACACTATGTCACTGAAAAACTTGAAAACATCTTTATGAACAAACACTTGACACTTTGTACGAGAGATGTGTCTTGTTTATGGTGCAAAATAGCATAGAATAATAGTATATTTAGAGGTGTAAACTTACCCTTCTAAACAACGCGTTCACGAAGCGAAAAGCACATGAAAAATTAAACCAACGCGTGAAGTAGAGCATTTTGAATCGATAAAACGTCGACCGCCACACGAGAGATCACGAAAATAGCAGATAACTTTCCGAAAGCTGCCGAAAGAGCTGATAGTCACGAAAATCCTACGAAAATCCTACGAAAATATATCGGACCACTGGAGAAACGTCGGCGAACGTCGGCTATATCGTCGATGACTTATTCGCTGTTCGTCGCCCAGTGTTCGATTGATAACAATCGCTTCCGAAGGCTATCCGAAGATTAGTTACGGACTTACTTATTTACTTACTTACACACTCGATGACATAGTGGCTACTCTTCTTACGAAGGAGAGTAGCCACAAAAACGCAAAAATAATACACAGGGATCCCAATTTAAATAGTTTCTGAATAAGTCAGGGTGGGGGTACTTAAAAATCACATAAAATCGGGAATATTTAGTTGTTTTCTAGCATTTAAAACTTTTTTCGGATTACACAGAACATATAGCTTTTAAAAGCTCTAGGTTTAGGTCTAGTTCTAGGTCTTGCCTGTCCATGTGTATGGACTATCGGAAGCCAGTAATAAAGCCCTCTGGTGGGGAGGACAATGTGCTAAATGATGCAAATAACCAAAATTTTGACATAGTAGTTGACTCATGTTGTCTCTATGGAAGACTTATTCAAATGAACCTTATTTAGAGACACTATGCTATTTATTGAGTTATCTGATAGTTTAGCGAGGGGAAAGAAGGGAATGAGGAGGAGGTGGAGTGAATGAGGAGGAGGAGGAGGGAATGAGTAGGAGGAGGAGTGAATGAGTAGGAGGAGGAGGAGTGAATGAGTAGGAGGAGGAGTGAATGAGAGGAGGAGGAGGAGTGCATGAGGAGGAGGAGGAGTGAATGAGTAGGAGGAGGAGTGAATGAGGAGGTGGAGGAGTGAATGAGGAGGAGGAGGAGTGAATGAGGAGGAGGAGGAGTGAATGAGTAGGAGGAGGAGTGAATGAGGAGGAGGAGGAGGAGGAGTGAATGAGGAGGAGGAGGAGTGAGGAGGAGGAGTAAATGAGGAAATCTACACTAGATTCTACACTAGATTCTACACTAGAATCTACACTAGAATCTACACTAGAATCTACACTAGAAGCTACACTAGATTCTACACTAGAAGCTACACTAGAATCTACACTAGAAGCTACACTAGATTCTACACTATAATCTACACTAGAATCTACACTAGAATCTACACTAGAATCTACACTAGATTCTACATCGCCCCTACATCGACCCCGCATCGACCTCTCATCGACCCCACATCGACCTCTCATCGACCTCTCATCGACCCCACATCGACCCCACATCGACCTCTCATCGACCTCTCATCGACTCCACATCGACCTTACATCGACCTGATAGCCGATAGCATGATAGCCGATAGCCTGATAGCCGATAGCCGATAGCCTGATAGCTGATAGCCGATAGCCCAAGGCAAGACCTAGAACTAGACCTAAACCTAGAGCTTTTAAAAGCTATATGTTCTGTGTAATCCGAAAAAAAGTTTTAAATGCTAGAAAACAACTAAATATTCCCGATTTTATGTGATTTTTAAGTATCCCCACCCTGACTTATTCAGAAACTATTTAAATTGGGATCCCTGTGTATTATTTTTGCGTTTTTATAAGTTGGGGTTCCTGTGTAGTCCTATAATATATGTGTTCAGTGAACTGTAACCTACTAATACGGTGTAAAAGCGTGTGTCAACAACTCCACATCAAAGATGTTAAAGAAACATGTTTGAAAGATTAAATGTTCTACTTCTGAGCTGTGAATACTAGTCTGGAATGGATTGGATCGACTTTTCGTCAGTGTTCAATGGCTGGAAAATGGCTGGACGCTACATCTTTAACTGCAATGATTATATTGATACTGACCTAGATGTGGATGTATATAGAAATGAAACTAACGATGGAACTATACCCTTGCTGGGAAGTATTGCAAGGTCAATCATCTATACTGAACGTTTCTAATAGTTTGTTATAATTGTTATTCTCTGATTTATATGAGTTTCTCTGAGTATTTGTTTATAATAATTCATGTGGTTCGTTGAATATTTATAACTAGACGCTCTATGAGCGTTCACTCGGCTGGTCGGATGATTAGTCTGCGAATACAGCCGCTTTTCGGTGGTCGCACCGCCAAAAAGTGGCTGTAACTCGTGCTATGAATTAACCTGAGTATCAGGCCTTCGAAAGGGGAGGGGGAGAGGCCGGAAAGGAATTAGGCCGAAAGGTTAGCTATGAATGTGCCAATTATAGACTCTCCCCTCCCTCACAAGAGTGATTTTTTGTCGCTGTGGGCACGCAATGCATGATTTAGAAGTGAGGCGTTCTCCTGTACTTCCAAGGATGGTACAGTTTGTAGTTGTTTAAACGAAGTAGAATGATTTATATACTTCTACATGTAGTAAAGCAAGAAATAGAATTTGGAGGTAATTTAAAAAAATCATTATTTTTACATTTGTAATAGAATTTTACAAAACTGTCATCTGAGTTGATCAAGTGTTTATATCTTTAAATTGATATTCATGCATTTGTATTCTTCCACACAAATCTTCTAAGTTTTCTGCTCTTTTGTGAAAGACGGTCAGCTTTTTCACTGGAATTCTGCTTGGTTCACGATCACGCCGACCGCCATGACAGTAGCATACAACACGATTGTGATTATAATAAACAAACTTCGCATAACGAGATCTACAGTCTTTTCTCATCTTTATTGTCATTGAATCATCATGATGAATATTTACATATAA
The DNA here is from genome assembly GCA_033675265.1 of Actinostola sp. cb2023. Taxonomy (NCBI): domain Eukaryota; kingdom Metazoa; phylum Cnidaria; class Anthozoa; order Actiniaria; family Actinostolidae; genus Actinostola; species Actinostola sp. cb2023. The sequence goes on along the minus strand of JAUJYZ010001523.1, from coordinate 30,693 downwards.
CTGCATAGCTTTCTCTACTATATCATGATCATCAAATATATTCATGGCAGCTTCTGTTGATGACAGAACGTACGATACAAGAACACATATTATGCACAACAATGTCAACATTGCAAGAGACAGTCGCTCTACTCGGCAAGACCACTCCAAAAGTAGTATTCATTGTAGTAGTATTCATTGTACTAACAACAAGTAAAAGGCAAAACAATACTAAATTTATCATATTCACCTCAATGTTTACGAGTTTAAAGAGATTTTTACGTCCACTATGATTATTTTGGTTACTGTGCTTTGCTTCGTGTTCGATGGCGACTGTTGTTGAACATTTCTTGTCGTCGTTCATCAAGGTCGAGGTGTTTTCTTCAGCTTGATCAGAAGTCTGGTATTCATCAGCATCTGAGTAGTACTTTTCAGTGCAAGAGTTTATAATCAAGTTCTTAGTCATAGTTTCGTCATTTGTAGTCATTTGTTTACCATTTCTAGCCATCATTTGCTCATATTTGCTCATACTAGTCATAGTTTGCTTTGATTTCTCTTTAATTGATTTCTTTGAGTTAGCGGAACGGCCTGGTCCAAAATCGCTCACTGACATCTTTTAGAGTAGGCCTACCGCGAACGGCGTATGCGTTTGTAAGCATAGTGAGCGTTTGGAGAAGTAGGTGATGAAGAACTTCAAGATACATCCTTTCAATCTTTTTCAAACCTCAGCAGGAATGACAGCAGGAACTACGATCAAATCGAATGACATGCTGCTGTCGGGCTTCCTGTGGCCGGGGTGGACTGGAATCTCTAACCGGAAAAAAGCCCATTTTAAAACTCGGCGTCTGCCACAGGCAGCCCAGCCGAGTAATTATGCAAAAACACAGTGCTTTTCGGCAATAATCTCTATTGTTTGGAGCGACGGGTGTTTCTATTGACTGACAATCAAAACATTGTGTTTATAATTTCTCAGTTAGTTTATAATAGAAATAAGTTTGTATGGACAAGTTCACGGCTTAGAACATTTTAATGTGAGTTTTCTGAATAAAAACATATTTGAAAAACATCGCTGTTGTTGTTGTTCCTTGGGCAGGTTCAGGCCGGAATTAATCCCCCTATTGTTTATTTGTGCTGACGTCACTTGTTTGTGTCACGAACTGCTAACTCATGTAAAAAAATAAAAAATACTGGGAAAATAAAAATAAAACGTCAGCGAAAAACCGAAAAGGTCGTTCTAAAAATAGCCGGAGTTCTTATTCTTACCGAAACGGTCTCTCATTGGTTCTTACGTCCTATGACATCACGCTTTTGGCTCTTACGTCACTTTTTAGTTGTAGTAGCACCCAGAATGGCGATGACGTCACTTCCGGGTCGGATCCACAGATCCACCCTGATCCACCCGACGTAGAACCCCCATTCTGTATACTACTTTCGTGGCACCCTGCTGATGTCGCAGAACATCGGCAGGGTGCCTATGTTACATAATGTTCGTAATTGAAAGGTTCTGTCAGCAAGTAGATATATATTACTCGAAATGAGAGTTTGTGATAAAAACAGTTCAATGTCCAGGACACCAAGCATTTCCAGGTAGTCGTGCGAGTTCGAAAGCCGCCGGCTGAATTAGATGAATTAGATTCCCAAGTAATACTCACAGAGATACAGCTCTTGCGGGCCAAGTTTCTCTGCTGCTTCCAGGACGCCAATTTAAGCAATTCCAGGTCGTGCGAGTTCGAATGTTCGAAAGCCGGCTGAATTAGATTCCCAAGGAAGCACCTGGAGATCACAGTAAACTGTAATACTCACAGAGATACAGCTCTTGCGGGCCAAGTTTCTCTGCTGCTTCCAGGACGCCAATTTAAGCATTTCCAGGTCGTGCGAGTTCGATTGTTTGAAAGCCGGCTGAATTAGATTCCCAAGGAAGCACCTGGAAATCACAGTAAACTGTAATACTCACAGAGATACAGCTCTTGCGGGCCAAGTTTCTCTGCTGCTTCCAGGACGCCAATTAGATACGTAGTCAAGTCCGATTTGAAGTGTTGTTCCCGCCAAAATAATTATTTGCCGTTTTTGAGTTAAAAATACGATTTCAAGTCACAATGAGCACCGAGAAAAGGTAGCCTGAGCAAAATATATTTCCATTTGAGCAAAATAGACCAAATAAAATAGAAAAATGACGCGGGTAAAATGACCGATTTTACAGAGCCGATGTGTTGTCGTGTGGAGAAAGCCCGCGAATATGATTTATAAAGGCTCATGACCTTGGAATTCGTGTTCCGGTATGTATCATGTTCCCACCGTGTTAAGTATTAAAAGCGGCTGTTTAACGTTATCAACACTGTACAGATTAAGACAGTGTTGAAATACATTTTATTTCTATAAGTAGAGAACCTGCTGAGCAATTCAAAGTCGCACTAAGTTCCTCATGTATATGGGCTTAGATGAAAATTACTTTGTAATTCTAGCCGTTATGTTTAATTACCCAATAAAGTGTTATTATTATTATTATTATTATTATTATTATTATTATAACAAATCATCCTACCTGTAACGTTGATAAACGTGCAAGCTGTATCTTTAGCATAGTGGTTGTCTGCAATACAGCAATAGTTTCCTGATGAATCTTTACCAGTGATATTTAGCTTCATCATTGACGATCTTGCCAATGATTGTGTATGTGTCTTTTTGTTCCAATATATAGTAGGTTGTGGATCACCGCTAGCGTTACAGTACAATACTATGGTGTTGCCCTGGTAAATGCTTATGTCTCGAGTATGATATCGAATGCGAGGAGGATCTGATTAAATCAATAAATACAGTCAATATCGTTAAACAATGACGCCATAACCATCTTCCTTATTGTCATTATCATCAATCGATCATTAACAACAATTACAACAATAAACACTGCATCAGCTACAACAAACCAAGCATAGGTACAAGCGGCGAATAATTGTTTTAGTATATACCAATTCAGGAACCTCAAAATAATACTTCAATATAATAAAATATGTGTTTTTCAGATTCTGTGTTATAGTCGGCTACCGCCATCTTGTCAGCCACATTATTCCAAGTGGATAATGTCAAATAACCCGAGATAGAGAACCAATCAGATTGCACGCTGTATGTAGGTTCATGAGTTGGTATATACTAATGACCAATAGTACACTGCATAAGTATTGTCAGACGATTTACCATACAAGTTCAGTTGAGTACACGATGTTATCGGGTCGCCGCCATCTTTTATGATGATATTGACATGACAGCAATATTCTTTGCTCATCGTAACATTGATAATTGTCAGAGAAACATTTGAAAACCCTGACACTATCAAGAACTTATCAGAAGTTTTAAAGTTAATATATTTTGTTGCTGCAGATCTTTCTGCTATAGTATCAGCGTTTCCTTTCAACGATGACGTTAGCAATGTCTCATTTCCCTCCAACTCATAATCCCACGATAAAGTAACGTTTGTTCCACGTTCTATGTCTGTTTGCTGCGGTGGTTGCAAAGTCCAGAGAAAACAATCTGATATAAAAGAAAAGCTATTGTAAGTATTGTGGCGCGCACTATTGAAGAGCTATTGTAAGTATTGTGGCGCGTATTTTGTTTACTGTATTCGTTATTTTGATAATATAAACAGCTTGATGTGCGATACTCATCTTGGTTTTCTTATCTGTTCTACTTAACATTAACTAATTAACAATTAGACTACAACTCCCTTCGAATTTATACGAATATTTACTGATTTTTCGCTCTGTTTTTGTTCAAAACGCCGGCTTTTTCGCTACTCGCTATCTATCACTCAATAGATAGTGAGTACGTTAGCCAATCAGCTCTCGTACGACTCGATTACGTGGAGTAATTGTTACTGGATATATTAGACAGCATCACTGAATCCGTAGCAGATATTTGGGTCTTACTTCGTGTACCGGCACAGTTGACGTAACTCAATAGCAAACCTATTGTATTCTGTGTTAGCTTCGTCCTATTGAATAACTTGGAGTCTTTTGTTGTTTCTATTGAATTACGTGAACTGTGCCGATACACGAAGTAAGAGCCAAATATCGACAACAAACCGTTCCACTAAAACTCTCTCCTCGTGGAATTGAAAACCGAAAGACCGGATCGGAGATTATTCGGTATACTGTGCGGAGAGAAAGTTCAGAAACGGTACGCGTTAGAGCTCAACCTGCAGTTTGTGACTCACAGAAAAACAAACCCCATTTTATAACTCGGGCATTCCACAGGAAGCCCGAGTAAAAATACTTAGATTACAATGATTAGAAGTAGTGGAACAACATACAGATCAAGTTTGTACTTCTGATACAGGTGTACAATAAATTCATCTTCAACATTTTGAATATTGCTAAGTTATAATTTTTATTGAGAAAAGTGTATGGAAATAACTAAGAATGTACAACATTCATCACAGTTATGATTTCTTATGTGTTTTCCTGATTTGATTAGATACATTCACAGTTCATCAAAGGCATTAATTCAGTATCTAAGCAAACTTTGTTTTATCTGTGCTCGATTTTACCACATTTATTTTATGTTATGGAAAAGTTAAATATAAAGCGAGAGGAGATTGGGAAGGAGGCAATTAGACATTGGTCTATAAATAGAACAATCATATGTCATGTACAGCCTGCTTCACCCTATTGTATGGGTATCCTGTGTTAACGAAAAGGAAGACGAAGGTCTGGGAACAAGAGAGGAGAGAAGGCGACAAATATTTCGGTGGATTGTTTAATTTCCAATCAGTAATTCTAGATTCAATTATTTGTGTAGTCATCCTGAATGATACTTACTAAGAGAGTTTTACTGTACTACTATTAGAATAATTACCGATATGATATATAGATTGTCTACTTACTAATTATATAATCAACACAACAAAACAACAGATGAAGAGTGATGCTATTCGATCGATTGTTCATTCATTTCAGTATAATCTTTAAGAAATATTGAGGTTTTCAGTCTACATATGTACAGATGAAAGACTGATATTAGTGAATATAGAAGTGAAGTCTGGACATCTTTACCTGTTAAGATAAGGGCATTGAAAATCCATAATAGCAAGAACCATGGCCATAAACTATTACACGTCTTTGGTTTGTAGACCATTTCATTTGTCTAGATTTAAAAAAAAGAGAAATATAACATTGTATCGGGATAAATAGAAGCCATAGTTTTTCTATGATCACGGTTTTTGATATTTGCGAACCTCACTGGATCCATCGTTGTTCATTAGCTTGTGGTCCCACCAGCAAACAATTTAAACAATGGTTCGGTTCTACGAAATGTTCTGGTACCTGTTTTTGGTTCTACACTTTTTAAAGTAACGACGTTTCTAAAAGTAGTTTTGTTTTTCAATTATATGAAGCAGCAAAATGGGAATTACTACTGAATCGAATACAGTCAGTTGTTATCTCTATTATACATAACACTTACGTTACCGATTCTAACATTCCAGGGATGATATTCTACGTCTTCTGCAAATAATTTTGCTTGATAAATAAAGCAATGTTTCCGTTTACAATAACGAAAACGAATTTATTTAATTTCGTATTTCGGAATACTCTTTCAGTATCGTACGTCGCGTATCAGTACAGGTTTCACATCCATGCAAAAGAACATGTCATAGCAAACTAATAATAATACAAAATGTTCATTTGTATCTAAAGGATGTCCTTAAATAACGCATTTCACATAAACTCACATTGTCTCAATGCGCTTTACAACCGATGGAGGATTTTGTTGGGCTGCATTTGATATGCGCCCATGGCAGTCGAGCAGCTTACAATCGTGCGAGGAATTGTACGTTGTATGTTATGCCTCTTAACATTGTTCTTAGCTTTTATTATTTTATTCATAAATTACTTCACATTGTGACGTTAGCTAGTAACGTGGAAACGTCGTCTTTTAGAAGTTTTATAGTCCAACGTTTGTATTTTAAGAACCTACTGTCGCAATGTTGCATAGAGTTGCATCAAATAATACAGCTACTCAACTCAAAACACAGAAATGACAGCGTGTTCAGGACACCCTATAGTTTAGCGAAAATACCGTCTCTCTAACTCACTGCTAAATATACTCGTAATAATTGAACTTTTTCTGCTATTAATTGAATAGAGTGAACTCTACTCTAATACCGTGTTTGTGAGGGAATTGGTGTGCAACTAATACACTTATATCATTACCTGCACGTGCAGGTAACTGCCCAACATATGTAATAAAATAAATAAAACATGAAATGAATTATGTTTTCAAATTTTAATTAACAACAGGAGGGAATTTTATTGGCACTGACCGTTGAAATCGCGGGCGGCAAGTATATTTGTGATTCTGTCCAAAGCGCGCGAGCTGAACAAGCGAATGCATAGGTTTTTCAAAATTTGTTTCAATAACAAATACTTTTCTTTAAATGTTCAATACAGTACTTTTTAATAATATGAAGGCTCTAGTAAACAACAAAAGTGTATTCATCATGATTGATGTTCTATTTGCGAAGAACATGGAGCTTTACCACGCTGTTACTGCTTGAATGGAATGACAAATGGCGAACTAATCGAGTACAATGATATGAGTCATCAATATGAGACATATTGGTGGAGAAACTGTGTAAGCAGGCACGCGACTTTGATGTCCGAACGAACTCGTTACTTCTTGCTGCGTCTCAAAGATTGAGTGGGAGAAGAAAGGAACTAATCACAATTACTACCATCCATGGCGGACGTCGAACCAACCATTCCTTTTGAGACTACTAAATAATGAAATAAAATGATATTTGCGTCTTTTTTTGATGGGTTTCCTGTGGTAGATCGCGCGCGTGCGCAATAGGTATTATGTTGGGTTCCCTGTGCATAGAAATGTATGATGTTGGGATCCCTGTGCGCATCCCGCGCGTCCCGCAGTACATAGAGGTTATTTACCGACTGGGAGGTCCGTACAGGGAAAAACTGTGCCTGAGGTCTTGAAAGTGCTGACCGAGGCCGAAGGCCCGAGGTCAGCACTTTCAAGACCGAGGGCACAGTTTTTCCCTGTACGGACCGACCTAAGTCGGTAAATAACCTCTATTTATTTTTTTCCAAGCAAGCGAAAACTAAAACGTTTTTTGTCGCACGACTTTTATTTGTTTACATCTTGCTGATACAATACAATGGCATTGACGTCATTCGTTCCCAAATATGGAAAATTACAAGTGTCTGTGAACTCTGTCACTTTCATTCATGAAACACGAGGCGTGTTTTGTACGTGCTTTTAAAGCAAAACTAGGCTCAATTTACAAAGAAAAGCACGATCTAACTGTCCTAACTGTCTTCAACTTCCAAGGCAAATCAATCGGTGTCCTGAACACTTTCGTCGACACGCTTTCGTTTAGCTTCACTGCTGTTTTCGTCGACTCTCTTGGAATCAGTGATCAAGTTGAAGTTGAAAGTACAACCTTCAAATTTACCGATGGTAGCACTTGAAAATACACCACCACAAGCAGATTTTATCACATCTTCTTCACCTTGTACGGAGAGTGATGTTGTGCTCATGGCCTGAGTAGAACTTGTACTTTGGGTGTTCGTAGCATTGGATGTTGACGAACGACTAAGAACCATTGACATTTGTCGTTGATGCGAAGTAGATGCAGACTTGTAGGCGTCAAGACTCTTCAGGTTCTTATGGCCACTTAGCTGAGCTACGTAGTTTTCAGGGATGCCAGCGTCCATTAGGCGTGAGATGCATGTTTTTCTAACGGAATGGTTACTGACATTGCCAGGCAAACCAACGGCTTGAGCAGCACTCACCAAAAATTTCCCGATGGAATTCTTTCCTAAAGGGCTGTTTGAATACCATATTCCTGAACTTTCTTTTCTCTTATGGTTTACTGCCAAAAAGAATGGAGAATCTGGCTTTTTCATCGCTTCAGGTCGATGACTTGCGAAGGCCTTGTACAGCTTTACTGGACATCGTTCGTTGTTTGTGGGGTGAGCTGTTGGACTGAAAGCTCTTTGGTGGCCATCTCCGTGTCTTGTTTTGGACCCTCGCTCAGCTCTCCAAACTAGGATTTCAGTTCCAGTTTCTGGATCTTTATCAAGGCTTACATCGCCCCATTTTAACTTTCTGGACTCGTCTCGAGCTCTGAATCCAAAATGGAGGGAAAATGCCCACCAAATGGTTCTCTGAAGTACTTCAGGGTTATGGTCTCCAAACTGCCCTTTCTCAAACAACAAGTCCTCTTCAGCTTCGGTCATAATTCTTGCAGCTTGAGGACGATTACCTTTGGCATGGATTTCAACTAGCTGACGCTTCTTTGCTACGAGAACTTCCCTGGACTTGTTGAACTCCTGGTCTTTAAACAAATTCAAAGGAGAGTTCTTGTTGTTTAGATACCTTTGAATACTTCTGTGTATCGATGTCAGTGACGAAGGCTCGTACTCGCCGCCATTTTTTTTCTTCACGTTCATGAAGAACCTACAGAGCAGGACATTCATCTCAACAGCAGGTATTTCCTCGATTTCCCTGTTCTCGTTGTTTGAAGAACAGAACTTTTTCCATATTCCTATGTCATAATCGGTTTTTTTCTTAGTTGTCTCGGGTCTTTGGTCCTCGATAAACTCTTGGATATCTTGTGATATGTTGTCGTCGTTTCTTGTAGTTGTAGTTGTAGCGTTTTCGTTTTCTTTATCCCTTTCGGGATAGTAAAATTCACTGTCACTGTGATATGACATTGAGTGAATAAAATGTAGACTGAGAAAACAACCGCCTAGTGAATGTTGTTGTTATTTATATTGTTGCTTTTTGCTGTTTTGTTATTGTTACGAGCGTTTGTTGTTGTGAGCGGGCCGGTTTTCGCGGTCCGGTTTTCGGGGTCCGGATGGAAAAATCCGGCCCGCTCTCAAACCAATCAGAGCGCGCGATTTCTTAGGATACCGGACCGAAAAATAAATGTGTATATTGAACTCAAAACAGGGAACCCAACATATAAATGCGCGCGCGCGCTCTACCACAGGAAACCCATCAAAAAGACGCAAATATCATTTTAATGAATTATTTAGTAGCCTCAAAAGGAATGGTTGGGCCGCCTGTGCGCAAACTCGCAGTTTTAAACAGCGCGCTCAAAAGTATATTCCACTTTGTTCGGACTGTATCAAGGGCCAATCCACGTATATATATATACTCCTTCTTCTGCTACTCCTGACACCCACAACGCTTCCACGCACCATGTTGCCACTGGCAATATGAATCCCGAACAGTATGGACCTTTTCGTAGTTTCCCAGAATGCTTCATGATTCTGCGCGCGCAAGCGAGGCCAGGGTACAAATTAGATCGAAAATTTTAAGAGAGAACGAAGAAATTCAGTAGAAAACTTAGACTTTTAACTTCAAAGTGCGTAAGAAGAATTACAAAGATAGATGCAAATTCTCAAGCAAAGAAATTTTTTTTTTCTGTTCTTGATTAGATACAGTAGTCATATTTTCCTCAATACACGATCAATTCTAAATATTTTTTACCCTGACCTCGCTTGCGTGCGAAGAATCATGAAGCATATATTCTGGGAAACTACGAAAAGGTCCATACTGAAGTTCTTTCTTTTCCCAAACCACGCAACAAGCAACTGTTACTCAGCTTGCGACTTTATGTCAAGTGTTTAACATGTCAAGGCCCTAGTAGCTACTCATCAACACTCCCTACCTTTCATGGGGATGGTATTCATGATGTTGACCAATCTTACTTCATTTAATCGATACGCAAATTTATTTTCATAGCTATCTGTAATACGGATGAAAGCCCTCCCTCTCAGTCTTGTTGGTCTCCCAACATTTGATTTAACTCTCTTGATGAGGATGCGTATCACTGTTACGAATATATAACACGTCCCGCAGTCTGAGATCAAATCTAGTGCTTCTCAATGGCTTTTGCGCCAAGAATTAACACAACGGAAACAGAGACGGAAGCAGTCGTTGATTTTTATTCGAGTACACTAAATACAATATTTATTCTTAATTATTCTCGTTTTGATATAATCCAAATCTCTCTTTATATTATACAGTCATTTGCAAAAATTCTGGCCGCTACGGAATATCAATATATCAGTATATCGGGTGCATTATGGGTAATTAAATAATACTATTTTGAGTTTCTTAACTTATAAAATGAAGCAAAATTTACAAACAACAAACGTAAGACTAAAATAAACATTGTACTAAATATTTCTACCAACTTTGCTGGCGCTAACCCGCTTTAAGGGGAATTTTCGATTATTGAATTACCAATAATGTACCCGATATATTTATATATTGATATTTCGTAGCGGCCAGAATTTTTGCAAATGACTGCAATAATATCTGAAACATAATATCTTTATATTTACTGTCAGAAACCGGTCATTCAATACGGCAATAAAACTAACTAAATTCACTGAATTGGTATTTAAACCAAGGCACATTCGACTTCATGAGTGATATACATAAATAACTAATGTAAAAGTACTTAGCAAATGAAGAGAACACAGTTTCACCACGAAATCCAAGGAAATACATATGACGGTCTCCAATCATCGTGTCCTTATTTTGTACACAACAACTTTGGAGGCAAAGATACAAAGATTCAGAGCATGTACATCCACCATATTCCACACAGTCCATGGTTATTACCTTCTAAGCAGAACCTCCTTTTTTGAAGTAACCATTATTTAATTTAGCTACTCTAGAAAGCCGAGACCTTTACCCGGTCGAAAGATTTCGGTCTCCATTTTGATAACCATCAAGACTAAAACTCCGAAAAAAAACACTTAATCCTTGCATTATTTTTATCTCGGTAGAGATATATTCTTACACATTAATACCTCTAGATACTAAAAATATTTACATGTAGATGTAGTCTGTACATGTAGATCCGAACAGAATATTGAGCGTTGTATAGTCGGCATAAAGAAGACCAGATTGGCTGCCATATTGAAATTCGTTCGAACGAGCCGTGACGTCACACTGGTACTATGAGTGAGTCAAAAATGCTAATTCGAGAACAATAGAGTCACCCCCGTCCCTCCTTCTTCGGAGGTTGCTTACGACATGTAGCGTTTTATTTTGGCATGCTAAAAGTTACCCATGACTGACGTAATTGTCTCGGGAAAATCGAGATCACTTTAAAACGTTCTGAAAAGTAGATATTGTGAAAGATAATAACATTCTCTAAAATTTGGTGCAATTTTTTATCTCGATGCGATAATTTATGGCTGAGTTATAAAGGATATTCGTTTTATGATGACGTCATAGAAATGACGTCACTTAAATAGCATTTTAAAAATACTTGATATCGTGAGGACGAGATTTACCTCGATTTACGAGTTATTAACCACAGAGTCTGTGATTCTTAGACTGGGAAAGACTCGATTTTCAAACATTCAGAGTAAAGGCTTTTTCTGTTGGCAGTGTTTACACGACAGAGATTAATTAAGCGAGCTTTGGGAGATTGCGTTGTTATAGCAGTGATCGCGACAAAGCGCGTGAGTGTAGAGGTAATTAGCATTCAGATAAAAGCCTAATTTTTTTCTATGCACGCCTGAGCTCTTCTGAAATACTTGCAAGTGGATGCACGAGCGATAGTGAGTGCTTTAATTTCAGTATTTTTTTTGTTCCACGTCGCGAATCTGCAATCGAGTGGGAATGGGAACCAGCAACCCTTGAGGGACTTGAAGAGCTAGGGCCATTTTGAAAATGGGGAAGAAGCTTCGTGAGGAATTTTTCAGAGGGAAATCTTGCACTTTTCATGCAGTACTTGTCAGACTGTTCAGTGTGTAGTCAAAGACGAGAAGATCTTCAACCTTGAGATTGCTACCCCTTCCATCCGTGAGGGAGCTGTGAAAAACGAAGAGACCAGCGATGTGATGGTCGCTACGTAGCGACCTTCGCTCGATCAGTTGACTGAAAGTCAACATGCCTAATCACTAATCACCCTCATGTCGTGCTATTTCTTATAAGTAATGTTCGCAAAACTGAATTGAAGCCGATCTACAACCCGAGAAAGGATATATAGGGACAAAGGGTACCCAATGGTCAATATCGTCACAAACTTTACTTTGGGCTTCCCTTCCCCTCCCCCCTCCCCCACGAACAATGTTGGTGCCCACGGCTGCATGTCAACTTGCAAAGTGTTCCGGAAGAATCAACATTGTTCGTGGGGGGAGGGGGAGGGAGGGAGAGTGGATGAATTTCAAGTCCCTATCAATCACAGTCGAAACATTGGGTAAAATGTAAAGGTGTCCCAATGAACTTGTCTCAGGTTGTAGGTGACAACGTACATGTGATTGATCTTAATACCAAAAACTTGTGGATTCTGCCCTTCGCTTGTACTTTTCAAAGGTACATACATTTTTACAACGTAACAGGAACGTTGAAAATATAAAATAGGATATAACAATAATAGGTCGGTTCTAAGTAATAAGTCGGTTCTGAAATAGCGCAATTCACATTAGGGACCTTAAGGACGTTCGCGGGCAAAAAAACTAAACATGTTTTTTCCCTGAAACTTCGTATGGTGAAATAAGATCATTATAGAAGCTAAATGAGCAAATAAAAAATGGGGGTCACCGACTTCGCTATGGAGCCAGATTTCTTCAAAGTATACCCTTTTTCTGATCGAAATTACGTGCGTTAAATCCACGGAAAGTCGAGAATGACAGGGTTTTTTTTGTAGAAAAACTAAACGGATTGCTAAAATTTTCCTCAAATGGCTATCTAAGAGTTTATAGAATAAGATTATGTACAAAGATTTGTGAATATATAGAAACAACCTGTAGTTTTTGGCTCATATGTACAGTCACCACGTAGCCATCGACGACTCTTTCGCGTGAAGGTAGGTTGAAGTTTTCATCTAAATTCGTGTTTTTATCAAAATCTAAACATGTTTTTTTCTTTAAATTTGGTACATGGGGAGCTTTTATGATTCTTTGTAAAATCACAAAATAAAAAATGGGGGTCACCGGTATCGTTCTCGAGATATTAGCCGATGAAAATCGTCTACGTAACATGCGTGACTGGCTGCCATCTTGGACGTGAGGAAAGAGGACTGGACCGAGATGATTCGAACCTTGATTTTATGCGCAGAAGAGATGCGCGTGAACAATGCGCGCGAACGTCCTTAAGCATCAGAAAATTCTACGACGCGAACGTGAGGACGACGGCCGCGCGCGCACTGACGAATAATGTTAAAAACGACCATTGACGTCCGTGACGGCAATCTACGATGGCATTTTACCTGTTTTCACGTCGTAGATTGCCGTCACGGACGTCAACGGTCGTTTTTAACATTATTCGTCAGTGCGCGCGCCGTCGTCCTCACGTTCGCGTCGTAGAATTTTCTGATGCTTAAGGTATCTAATAAGGCATCATCATCACCCTCCTTTCTTCCTCAGTTCCAGCGAAACAGTGCTCAGATCAATTCAAGCTAAGCCAAGCTGCAAGCTTAGACCGCTGATCAACATTTTACCTTATACCTTAATTCATCTGAGCAAGATTGAGTGTGGGAAAGTACCACTTGGCGAAGTGGAAGATGTTGGCTTGTAATTAACCAGGATTTTATGGGGTATATGTAGCATAATCCGATAAATTAAACACTCCGACAACTCCTCATTTCAAATGAGTCCTGAGTCACAGTTTTACAACTATTTATTTGTCTAGACTTTTTTTTCTTCTAGAAGAGACTTTCCAAGAATTAATTCACAGTACAATACACGAAATTCACTATTATTGAAAAACCTAGTGAACATTTAAAACAAGGCAAATATCAAGCGAAGAACTACAATTTGCTTCAGACAATTCTTGATTTATATACCGTATATCTATCAGTTCTATCTGATGTATATACCGTATAGAAAGGTATATCCGGTATTCTTATGTTTTCGTAAGCAATGTAAACAGCAATGTTGTTAATATTTTGTACGATTATAACAGCTACTTTATGTACTTGCTTTGAGATCAGATCATGACAGACTACCGACACAAGTTTCTCAAAGCTTCTCAAACCATAAACTGATTAAATGTTAAAAGTGTGATGTTGTAACGCTTACCAATCGTTAAGTCATATTCGTATACTTGACTTTCCCTTCACTTTTAATCAATACCTGAGGTCAAGAAACGTGCTAAGAATTAATACAATTCCAATAGCAAATGCTTAAAAACGCATAAAAACGATATATTTACCCAGAAGCTCGCTGTCGTGTTTTGTCATGTTTAATTTAGAACGCATTTTATCGGATGACGTTGTGTCGCCATGGGAATATACATAACATTACAGCAGTCAATGGCGTTACTCATTGGACTCACTTCCTATGAGAAATGAAGTACGTCTTCCGTGTTTTCATGCTCTCATGAAAACCGAGGTACGTTTGGGAGAATTCTCGAGCAGATCAGTCCAAACACTCGAATGAAAACGCGGAAGATGTACTTCATTTCTTTTATAAAATAATATTTTTCTTTAAACTATCAAAACTAAGAACTTAGAGGCGAAAAAAACACCATGAATCTTTATTATCATGAAAGTCTATATTCTCCATACATTACACGAGCCAATCAGAGAGTGTGGGATATAAATTACAAGTTTGACAATTATTCTGTGAACTGTGAGAGTGCAAGAAAATAAGCCATTTTAATAATCATTTACTCTCAAAATCAAGAGATAAAGCAGGGTTTATTATAAATTAAAGAATCGCCTCAAATGGTCAAAAGTGGAGTAAATTGTTCCTTTCATGGCTATTGTCAACGTCTACAATCGGTGATCGTCGTTCTTACTGAACGAAACGTGGAAAGAACCGATGGAGCAACCTGAAAACATGGCTGCGAAATTGCACTTTTCCTGCCTCGATAAGACCGTGTGAGCCACTGTACTTGGTTGACAAGTAGTATTCTGCATGCTCTGGGGTCGTCTGGTTTCTTCATGGATATATCCAGCTGTTTGGATTTAGTGCTTCAGCGATGACATTACTGCACGGCTGTTGTAGCTGGTTGAATGACGGCCGAGAATTGTAGCTTGCCATGCGCATGCATGCAAGGGACTGCTCATTTCGGTGACCCGAAATGGCCATGATGTGACGATCTAGACAGCCCTGCATTTGACCACAAAGTGATGGCTGTTGCCCTGATTTCAAGAGCTCAGAAGTGCATTATTTTTGTATAGAGCGCAGTCATTATACCCGTGAAACAAATACAAAATAGTTAGTATTTTTAAATACCACCAAACTAATAACTAAATAGACATGTGGCTACGTACCATTGTACGAAATTGTATTGTGTAAAGAATTCCTAAGACACACAGTTTGGCGAGTAATATTGCAATTTCCGTTATACACCCGTTTGCAGAAAGGTTGTAGTATACATTTATACAAATATCTAATGAGATACAATATATCTAATGAGATACAAAGGGGGAACATCGCTTCTTTTCATCTACTATATCAGAATCATCAATTTTAGATTAGTATCGCATCCAGCAAGGACAACACAATAATTTTCAGCACTATTCTGTGCTTAAACAGTTGTATTTTAGCATGTTTAACAAGGAATTCCGGCTCTACTCGAATAGTCGCGTATCAGTTTTCAAACGCTGGTTTGAGATTTCGTGTTTCGTAAAGTACGAAAAGAAGTCTGTTCAATCGGTGCCCTGAGAGTGGACTAGAACCGATTGCGGTCATCGGAGAAGTAGACGAGACATCAAGCGACAGTATTGCCATTGCTGATCCGTATCGGAATTCGAAAGGCGAACTTTTCACGTGTACTTTTCACGTGCGTTCTTGTCAAATCTAAGCCTAGTATCCCGTATGTAAACAATAACACGGCGCGCAATGCATTACCTGTGAGAGTGCTCCTTTAAGGCGTTGCATTAAGTCTCTCTGAAATATCTATTATATTACTATCTCAATACGGCTGCCTCCACCCATGTCGCCCCCTCACAAGACAAAAACGACTTGCTACTCTCGGCTTTGAGACTTGCTACTCCCCTGGCATTGTAACCTGCAACCTGCCTCGCCGGTGTAAGAGCAATGAATTATCGAAGTTGTTTAACTGATTTACCAATGTATATTTATTAGACGATGACAACATTGGCGGCAGTGAAGAACAGCCAGAACAAGAAGGTAAATTTTGATTGTAGTTTATCCGCAATTTAATTCGACTGTGTTAAGACAAAAAATCTGAATATATAATGATTATCGATGGCAATTACGCACGGCGAAAAAAAGTTTTTTAAGGCCGTGTTTGATAACCTTAAAGGTTTTCAATGAACTTGAAACAGTCAGATATAATTAAAAGTTAATTAGAAAAAAATTCATCGATCGATCATAAAGTAGACTAAATTCCTGACAAAAACGGCAAACAAATATTATTTTTTCAAAGCCAAATAAAGTGATCTTCTGAAGCTTTACACCGAAGATAGCGGCGATTATTATATAGACACGAGTGTTTTACTGGAAAATCAGTCTCACTCGTAAAATTCTTACGAAACTACATCCGGAACCCGAGTGGCGTATTTTCCATATCCTCACTGTGTGAGGATATCGATGACGTCGGGTTCATTACTTTTAGCAAAAAAATAATATTTTTCGTCAATTTTTTTTGGGTCTATATAATAAAAAGAAAATTACACGGCGGTTTGAAGATATGAATTTTATTTCATTTTGCCACTCGAAAATAAAATTCATATCTTCGCGCCGCCGTGCATGTAATATCCTCTCTATAGTATGAGATGCTTATCCTCTAAAAATACGTTTCAGAAGCGCTTGCTGTTTAGAAATATTGTCGACCCATTTTATTTGTTTACTTTGAGCTGTATTTTTGCACCAAAAAAACTTTACTGGTGGATTTCTCGAAAACGCAACTAGACTCGTGTATGACCACAGGCAGCCCAACCATTGCTTTTGAGGCTACTAAATAATTCAAAAAAATTTTTTTTTTGATGGGCTTCCTGTGGTAGAGCGCGCGCGCATTTATATATTGGGTTCCCTGTGCTGAGTAATGTCCTATGTTGGGCTTCCTGTGTGCCTCCTGCGGGATGCGCCCGCAGCAGATGTGTATATTTAAACAAGGTATGAAACTCCAGTCACGTGATGGCCTGATGTGCGGCGCAAGTAGATGGTGCACTTTTCCGTGAGCCGAATAGCCGAAGTCGTCGTACGCTACAGGCCCTTGGGGGGTACCCAGGGTGAAGTCGTTATTATGGCGGGGAGTGGAAGAGAAGTTCATATCAAGAAAGACTGATTTTTTCGGTGTAAACGTTGGGATTCTTTTCCCTATTCATGGTAAGTTTAGAAGTTCACAATTCATGTCAACTTTAAGTAAATCTAGAAGAAATTCGACGGTTTTAAAGTAGTCCTTTTTCATTTTGAATGGTTGAGAAACTTTGGATGTGTTTTGCTCGACACGTGAGAAAGTTTTGCAGTTGAAAATAAACTGAACTAAAAGTACTTTTTGTCATGGTTTTTACGTAGTAATTGCTCTAAATGTTCTCTAATGAAAGGACTTGCCTATACTAGGGCAGAAGGGCTGCTTAATACTCCTCAACAAATCAGTTTTTTTCTATAAATTATGACTGAGCAGTGAGCTATTTCAGTTTTTGACAAGTGTGTCAGTGATCGAAATACACTTCAACAAGGAACCTCTCTCAACTGACTGATTTTACTTTATCTGTTTAAACATTACTAACTCTCTCATCTAGAAAGTGTTTGACATAATTTTGTACTTTACTTATAGTTCTTCTGACACAAGGGAACGCCAACAGCATAAACCATCTCAGTGTGAGCAAAATATAGACAAACTCAACATCGAAGACGAAGGAGACATGAATGGCGATGGACTCGTGAAGCTGCCGTGAACTAAAATATTAACAGTTGTTCGTTATTGTCATTGAAATAGCACGACACATTTAGCAAATATTAAAGTCTTACTATCATCTGAGAGAAACAGAGTAATTTTAACGGCGTATTTTTCGTAACCGGGAACGTAAGTAAGCTTCAGTATCGCTTCCAACTTCGATGTTTGCTATTCAATCAGTCATGATCAGTGATTCACAACTTGTCGCCTTTGTGTATAATATTTATCCATTGTTATTAAGCTTATTTCCATGCTATTACTGATCAATATAGTAAATAAATTGCACAGAAAGTAACGGCAAAACAGTGTGTAAAAAGCTAGTAAACTTATTGTTGAAATAAATACGTTTGTTTGTCATTTTGTGTACAAGTACTGATAGCAAATGTGTTGTGCAGTACCAAGAGAAAATGAGGTAAGAGAAGGAATCCCTGGTACCCCATCATGTGCCCCGTTAATTCTATTTTTAGATCGAAGCTATTTTTAGCTTTAGTTACCATGCCCGCGCAACCACTCTTGACTTGTAGAATTTTAAAATACTCAACCTTACCTTGGTTTTTCCTTTCAAAAACTTTTTATTTGTTGTCATTACTGCGATTCTCAGTATTATTCGAACTCAGACATTCAAGCAGTCGGCTGGAACTTGGTTTTTCGCTGCCGTCAATCGACATAAAAAATCAGTAAACTTAAAAATAAAAGTCAGAAGGTCGACCCACCAAATGGAAACCAAATATGATTTTGAGCTAAATTATGGATCATTTGGTCGAAGAATGTATTTAGTTTGGAATTCGTTTGAGTTTTGAATTTGATTCACGGGTAGCGAAAAACTAAGTCCAGCCGACTGTTTGAATGTCTGAGTTCGCATAATACTGAGAACCGCAGTAAAAAGAAAAGCAAAATACTACACAGCTTCTGCTCCAAGATAACAAAGCAGTGGTCGCACGATTTCTATGATGTTTACATGCAAAGTCTGCACTGAATACAAATACAAAACTGCATGAGCGAAACAATATCGTCAACTCTCTGAGAAAAGGCCACAATTTAATTATCTAAGATTCATTGAAGGATTTTACGAATACTCAGGCGAATTGAGCAAAATTAAGGTGCTACAAATATAAACTACACAACGATCAAAGTCAAAGCAATCACGAAAACAAACTCTAAAGTTAAAGTGGTCTTACCGGCACTTGTATTCAACACTGAATTACGAAGTCCAAGCGTTATTCTCAGGTTGGAAAACACGAAGGAAACTATACAAGAGCCAACATCACCAAAACCTTGAAGTACCAGCCATATTGTGGACATGAAAATTTAATTCAACCATCTGCAGTCCTACAAGACGCCGGCTACAACAAATTATCGGTTTTCTCTGTCGAAGGACACGGCAAACTGAAGCTGTTTTCCTCTATTTAGAATCGTCTCAAGTGTCCCAAATTCACAATAATTTCAGTCAAATCCCAAAAGGATAATTTGGTAAAATCCTTTATTGAGTTGTCGAAGTAAACATTTGTAAAATCTTCGCTAAGTTGAGAAGATTTTCTTCGCTTGACTTCGCTCAATTCAAAACCTGATTCAAAACCGTGCGTAACGGCCTCCGCGACCTCGCCTTATATGATCTGACCAATCACGTTCCGTTCTAAAGATAGATTGATTCTAAAAATAGCATTAACGGGGCACATGCTGGGTCAAGACCCCAATACCAGGGATTCCTTCTCTTACCTAATTTTCTCTTGGCAGTACTAAATATTGAGACTATTCAGCATTTATAAAACACAATGCGTCAATTTTGAAGATTTTAATCGATAAAAATCAAAATACAAAACAAATACTTTACAGAAGTCAAAACAGAAAACAGATAAAGTATATTGTAGGTGTTTTGACTCATGTTTAGTGAACATATCATGTTAAAACCTTGCCAAAAAGAGCATCGTTCAGATTTGCCGAGCGCTTGTCGATGCCTTCTCGAAGGTAAAATCCGACTACTTCACGGAAAAGTGCACCATCTACTTGCGCCGCACATCGGTCCATGACGCTCAAAATTTCAAAAATTATTTCTCAGCGTACGTTGAAGTTAGACGACTGACACTTACAAAGTGTTTCGAGAATACGGTAAAGTTTAGTTATTCGAAGAAAAATTGAATTTTCACATCACATTGACAAAATTAGGGTCAAAAACGTATTTGTCACGTGACCTAGTTTCATACCTTGTTTCAATATACACATTTGCTGCGGGCGCATCCCGCAGGAGGCACACAGGAAGCCCAACATAGGACATTACTCAGCACAGGGAACCCAATATATAAATGCGCGCGCGCTCTACCACAGGAAGCCCATCAAAAAATAATTTTTTTTTGAATTATTTAGTAGCCTCAAAAGCAATGGTTGGGCTGCCTGTGGTATGACGTTTAACTAGCTGCTCAAACTTGGAAGGTGCGCTGTGACGTACAATTGATTGTTTACATTATTTATTCCATTAGACAATCTCACATGTACGGCAAGCAATAAAAGTCAGAAGAGGAAGAAGAAACTCGAACAAGGTAGCTGTGGCGATCAACTACTTTGAAATATGTGGAGTTTGATTTTAGTTTATCAGCAATATTTAGCGTTACTCATCTCTCTTTCTTAGATGATGACGATAATGAGTCAGATGAAACTGATGAAACTGATGAAGATCAGCCGAAACGAAGTAAAGTTTCTTCCTCTATTGTTTTCTTATTTTTCAGTGTTCCCAGGGCTTGAATTTCGATTTCATGAATTTTGTTTTATTTTTCCCCTTTCTTCGTTCTAATTCACGCAATGTATCATATGGTTTACAGTTTCTACCAAAGAATACTATAGCTTTTTGATTTTCTAATAATTCAACCCTATTCCCGCCATCAGAAAATCGCAAGAAGAAGAATGCCTTCAAGAGCAACAAGGATGTAGCTAAACGCGGTACGTATATCGTATAGTTTAAATTTGACAAGGTTTTCGCACGAAGCAATCTGAGGCATTTTCTGGTATTTTTTGGAGTGTTATTTAGCATGAATACTATATGAATAGCATGAAGAATAGCATTTCAGTGCTCATTATGAATTCGCCGGGATGTATTCATATACAACCCAGGGCTGTATATGGATACATCCCGGTGAATCATAATGAGCAATTCAATTCAATTCTATTGTTCAACCGGTCAATACCGGAGATAAAGCCCTATGAATAACAAAGAAAACCGTGTCAAATTTAAACTAAAGTCAGATAAATAAGCCATATAAATCCCGAGGGCCGTACCATTTCCAAAAGTTTGTTTGTTTTGAATAGTTTCATATTTTTAAATTGTCAAATTTCAATACATATTCTTCAAGATATAAAGTTTAAAATTGCCAAATGCAATTTGGGATCAATTTGAACGAAATGGTTGTCGTACGAGAGACCTCAAGTCCACGCGACTAGACCGAAAAGGAGTATGGGTAGCTGCAAAACTTCATTCCTTTTTCGGCTTTGATCTTGACTTTTAACATTGACAAATGAAGTTCTTTGGTGTTTTTAAACCTTAAAAGGTCGTGAACCGTCGTGTTGATAGAGTGATTTTATTCAACCCGTGCACCTTGGTAGTCTCTAACTCCATTGTTTTCTTTTGTGTCTATTTGACTATTAGATTTTGTTTCACGGGTTAAATAAAATCATTCTATCCATGCAGTTTTATAGGTTTTAGTAATTTCTACCCATACTCCCTTTCAAATGAGAAATTGAGCGCGCCCTCGATGACGTGTGACGGGGTCAGTAGCGCTCGTATTTCGAAAACACGACAAAAATCCTCAACTTTTTGACATTTTTTCCATTACACTCGTTTCTGTGGCCAAATATATGTATAGTTTTGATGTTTGGCAATGTGAACAACAGAAGAAGATAGATATACTTTATTAATAAACTACCTTGCAGCCAACAGGCTGAATTACGTAATTTTTACAAATTAAGAATATATATAAAATTAGTCTTGTAATTTGGTATCTTGACTGGTTGTTTATACCGAGTGGAAGCAAAGCTTATCACATATAATGTAGTACGGCTACCATGTAATTATCTAAGACTAAATGTATCTAAGTTGCTACTATAGGTGGCATATGGTGAGATCACAGAACTGATGCACATTTTTGAAGAAAAGTTTGATTTTCGCGCTGTTTTGCACTAATAAATTTCCTTTTTCTGCACTAAATTTCCAGGAAAGAATACGAGGAACAAAAAGGCGCATAAGTTCTGGACGCGCGAGGAAAAAGAGGCCATCATCAAAGATCTGAACAAATTCATTACTAACAAGAAGACACCAGGGAAAACCGAATGCGTCAACTGCATTTTAAATAATCCCTGTTTTTGAAACAGAGATTGGACGGCAGTGAAGTACTGCGTCTATAATATGACCAGCAGAGAGAAAAAACGGCTACTGAAAGCGGGACAAGCCAGCAAGTAAAAAAGACATCTCGCTAGATTAGATTTCGTATGAGGCTGCGCCGTGTTGTCTATACAAGCATTCGGAATTACTGCCGTAACCCATACGAAATCTACTCTAAGCGCAGAGCAAGTACATCCAATGATCATATATTTATTTTGCGCGCGCTTTTCTACAAATATCCAATTCACGTGATAAGTTTAATGTTTTTCGCATCACAAAAGCGTTGGATAATACAAAGCGATAATACATAACTTTAATTCTACAATTCTACAAAGAACGCACACAATATGCGCAATAACGCAAGTCAGAAACATTTAATCATTGTTTTAATAGGTCTTTGCAGAATTGTATAGTAAATAATTGATTCATCGACTAGCCAGCTAATACTGCTGTGGATTTTGTTTCAAGGTTTCCAGCGTGACTGGTAAAAATACCTAGAGATATTTATTATGCGAGCCGAGCGCATTTTAGATGGTTATTTGGTTCTCCGAGCGCGGTCGCTATCCTGCAGTACTTCGGAGTGGCACTCCGAATGCCACTCTGACCGGGACTAGAAAATGTTTCCTTTCTTGGGTATTTTTTCTCGAAACGTTTAGCAAAAATCCAAATACACCTATTCCAAATATCATTGTCCGAGCTGAAAGCAACAAGCAAGAACCTGACGACCGCAAAGGACTTTGGGAATATCTTAATTAATTAATTAATCCGTGGTACTATGTTGTCAAAATGTCTACGGATGAATAAATGAATAAGAAGAAAGTCCCAATGCCCTTTGCGGTCGTCAGCTTCTTGCTTGTTGCTTTCGGTGTGGACAACGATATTTGGAATAGGTGAAAGTATACTACGCCAAGGATGATCAGTCTACTTTTTGACCGGAAAATGATAAAACTTTCGATGTAACGATACTGTTCTGACTTGAAATGCTCATCAGTACTAGCCAGAACCAGGCTCCTGTCGGCAGAACAGAGCCATTTACATATCGGATTTTATCATTTTCTTACAAAAAAGAAGAATGGGGAGTTTGCAGGTCTTGCGTGACATTTTAAAGTTTTAATCCAACAAAAACAAAAACAAAATATTTGAAAAGAGCACACCAAAGTTAGCAAAATTTGAAATTGCCCAAAGTACTACTAGTAATTAATTGCTAAAAGTTTGTTTTAATAGTACAAAGTTAGAGTGATTCCAATAAACCTGGGCACTACTAATTAGCTGTCAGTGTTTATTAGATGCAAAGAAACAAAAGAAAACAAAAGAGTGAGTGTCTAAAGGCCTTGTTACACGGTGAAACTTTTTCGTGAAACTGTTTCGTGAAACGGTGCGAGACAGGTTTCACAAAGAGTTTCACCGTGTAACATGGTCGTTTTCAGGAAACTTTTTCGAATTTGCGTTGCGAGACAGTTTCATGAAAAGTAGAGCTTCTTTCTACTTTTTCGTGAAACTCAAGCAAAAACGTTTCATAAAACCAGCCATTGCACCGTGTAACACACCTCGTGAAACTTGTTTCAGCAAACATGTTACACGGTGAAACTGTCTTGCACTGTTTCACGAAAAAAAGTTTCACGAAAACGTTTCACCGTGTAACAAGGCCTAGGGCAAACGTCAAACTAACCATGAACTTAATTCAGTCGAACCTATGAATTTTGAAATAAGCTCAAGCCAAGTCGGTAGTTACGAGTCTGAACTAGCTACTTTGCCCACAGGCAGCCCAACCATTGCTTTTGAGGCTACTAATTCAATAAAATGATATTTGCGTCTTTTTTTGATGGGTTTCCTGTGGTAGAGCGCGCGCGCGCTCAATATATAATACGTAGATATGTTGGGTTCCCTGTGCTGAGTAATATCCTCTATTGGGCTTCCTGTGCACATCCCGCGCGTCCCGCACTACATGTGTATATTTACACAAGGTATGAAACTAGGTCACGTGGCAAATACGTTTTTGCTCCTAATTTTGTCATTGTGATGTGAACATTCAATTTTTCTTCGAATAATTAAACCTTACCGTATTCTCGAAACACCTTATAAGTGTCAGTCGTCTAACTTCAACGTACGCTGAGAAACTAATTTTTGAAATTTTGAGCGTGATGGCCCGATGTGTGCCGCATGTATGTGGTGCACTTTTCCGTGAAGTAGTCGGATTTTACCTTCGAGAGGACATCGACAAGCGCTCGGCAAATCTGAACTATGCTCTTTTTGGCAAGTTTTAATATTTATATGTTCACTAAACATAAATCAAAACATCTAAATATACTTTATTTGCTTTCTGTTTTGACTTCTGTAAAGTATTTGTATTGTATTTTGATTTTTATCGTTTAAAATCTTCAAAATTGACGCATTGTGTTTTATTAATGCTGAATAGTCTCAATATTTAGTACTGCACAACACATTTTTGCTATCAGTACTTGTACACAAAATGACAAACAAACGTATTTATTTCAACAATAAGTTTACTAGCTTTTACACACTGTTTTCGCCGTTCTTTCTGTACAATTTATTCACTATATTGATCAGTAATAGCTGGATAACAACAATTAAATAAATATTATACACAATCGACAAGTTGTGAATGAATAACAAACATCACAGTTGGAAGCGAAAATTACTCTGTGTTTCTCTCAGATGATAGTAAGCTTATTTGCTAAATGTGTTGTGCTATTTCAATGACAATAACGAACAATTGTTAATATTTTAGTTCACGGCAGCTTCACGAGTCCATCGCCATTCATGTCTCCTTCGATGTCAGTGAATTTGAGTTCGTCTATATTTTTGCTTCAGATGGTTTATGCTGTGTTGGCCGTTCCCTTGTGTCAGAAGAACTATAAGTAAAGTACAAAATTACGTCAAACACTTTCTAGATGAGAGAGTCAGTAATGTTTAAACAGATAAAGTAAAGTCAGTCAGTTGAAAGAGGTTCCTTGTTGAAGTGTATTTTCGATCACTGACAAAACTACACAAGTCAAATCAGTTCTGCATAATTTATGAAAAAAAACTGATTTGTTGAGGAGTATAAGCAGCCCTTCTGCCCTAGTATAGGCAAGTCCTTTTATTAGAGAACATTTAGAGCAAATACTACGTAATAACCTTGACAAAAATACTTTTAGTTCAGCTTCAGTTTCAACAAAACTTTCAGGCTCACATGTCGAGGACAACACATCCAAACTTTCTCCACCATTCAAAATGAAAAAGGACTACTTTAAAACCGTCAAATCTCTTCTAAGTTGACTTAAAGTTGACATGAATTGTGAACGTCTAAACTTACCATGAATAGGGAATAGAATCCCAACGTTTACACCGAAAAAATCAGTCTTTCTTGATATGAACTTTCTCTTCCATGCCCCGCCATTAGCGACAAAATGACGACTTCACCCTGGGTACCCCCCACGGGCCTGTAGCGTACGACGACTTCGGCTATTCGGCTCACGGAAAAGTGCACCACATACATGCGGCGCACATCAGGCCATCACGTGACTGGAGTTTCATACCTTGTGTAAATATACACATTTGCTGCGGGCGCGTCCCGCAGGAGGTACACAGGGATCCCAACATTATATGTTACTCAACACAGGGAACCCAACATATAAATGCGCGCGCGTGCGCTCTACCACAGGAAACCCATAACAAAGACGCAAATATCATAATTTCATTATTTAGTAGCCTCAAAAGGAATGGTTGGGCTGCCTGTGCTTTGCCACAACGCACAAACGCCTTTTCAAACACAAAACGTCGAACTAACCATGAGCCTATTTCAAAATTAATAGGTTCGACTGAATTAAGCTCATGGTTAGTTCGACGTCAGTTGTCCTAGACCTAATAGTGTGTATTGGTGTAGTTAGTAATGCCCAGATTTATTGGAATCACTCTATAGAAACCATTCAATGTTGATATCATTGTTCCGTACTGCATGCATGGCCCATGCTCGTTATTGTTCTTTGTTGCGCTAAATTGTGTTGTGTAAATTAGTTGATAACTAAATACTATTACGCACTAAATAGTTGAAATAATATAATATCAATGTGTTGCACGGTTTTAGTCACTGGCATACCAGCCTCTTTAAACTTATCAGATGACAACTTGTTTAAAAAAAGTTTAAAGAAATGAAACTCATATCTGATAAATGTAAGGATTGAACTTTATTTTGACCGGCAGAATATTTTGAATTTCAAGAAGTGAAGCACTCAATAATTGCGATTAAAAAGCTCTCTAATGTCAGCTTGTTTGAAAGCAACGGTCATTGATCATATCACACAGGAAGTCCAAACCACAAACTAAGAGGATGGTATGCCAGTGTAGAGAATTTGTGATACGAGGATTCATTCGTTAATTAATCTTGTTTTCTCTAGGCTTCACATTTGATCGCTAAGATCGCTGCGATCGCCGCCGAAAAACGTGTTCTGAACAGCGATCCTAGCGATCAAACTAGGCTTTAGTTTGGGAGTCTGCCGTTTGCAGATTTAAATTAAACAGTTTAATTTACAATAACTTTTATCTTTCTTATACAACTTAAATAGAAACAAATATTTGATCAATAAATGACCACATTTTGTTTCATTGCTTCAGGGTTTTTTTTTTTTTGCTGCACATGCTTATTGCAGCGAATCTTGGTGCGATTTTTACAGCTTTTTTACAGCGTTCTCAATGAGGCGATTTTTTTTTTTCAGTTTTGTAAATTTATTCAAATCTTGCATCACCGTTCCCTGCTGGCAGAGTAAAGCTTTTCTTTCTTTCTTTTGGGCTTCAAGAAAAGTTAATGCTTTCTTCTCCCTCCCCAAACAAAGAAGAATGCTTACTCTGTCAGCAGGGAAGCATCACCGTTAAATTGCCGCGAAAATTGCACCTCAAATCGCTGCAAAAAGTCGTCCACAAATGATGAATAGACACTCTTGTGGGGGATTTTACTTGTGGGGACCCGAGTATTAACATACACACTCTTGCGGGGGAACTTTTATTTGTGGGGACCCGAGTATTAACATACACACTCTTGCGGGGAACTTTTACTTGTGGGGACCCGAGTATTAACATACACACTCTTGCGGGGAACTTTTACTTGTGGGGACCCGAGTATTAACATACACACACTTGCGGGGAACTTTTACTTGTGGGGACCCGAGTATTAACATACACACTCTTGCGGGGAACTTTTATTTGTGGGGACCCGAGTATTAACATACACACTCTTGCGGGGAACTTTTACTTGTGGGGACCCGAGTATTAACATACACACTCTTGCGGGGAACTTTTACTTGTGGGGACCCGAGTATTAACATACACACACTTGCGGGGAACTTTTACTTGTGGGGACCCGAGTATTAACATACACACTCTTGCGGGGAACTTTTATTTGTGGGGACCCGAGTATTAACATACACACTCTTGTGGGGAACTTTCGGTTTGAAATCTTATTGAAATATAAAAATGACTGGCCTGAGGGTTGTAATATAAAACTGCTGTGTGGTTAGCATCACAAATTCTCCATCGAGGTAGGAAGATCCAGTTGATCAACGAAATTTTATAAAGTTCCCCACAAGTACAAAACCGCTGACTGGTTCCCCACAACGGTTACACAAGTTCCTCACAACTTTGTTTAAAAAAAGTTCCCCACAAGTCTAACAACTTGTTTGAAAGACATATTAAGCACTTTATGGTATGTATACCATGCCTCTTCGACGACGTTTCCATGCCGTATAATATCATATGATTTTTGTCCCTATAACGAAGGTTCCCCATAAGTCGGTATGAAGACTAGTTCCCCGCAAGTGGGTAATTGCTGGTATGTGTGTACTTGTTTGTTTTTCACATTACACCATGGTAAGTGCTTTTGTACGGTATTTATGTACTTGTTTGTTTTCACATTACACCATGGAAAGTGCTTTTGTACGGTATTTATGTACTTGTTTGTTTTCACATTACACCATGGAAAGTGCTTATATACTGTATTTATGTACTTGTTTGTTTTCACATTACACCATGGAAAGTGCTTTTGTACGGTATTTATGTACTTGTTTGTTTTCACATTACACCATGGAAAGTGCTTATATACTGTATTTATGTACTTGTTTGTTTTCACATTACACCATGGAAAGTGCTTTTGTACGGTATTTATGTACTTGTTTGTTTTCACATTACACCATGGAAAGTGCTTATATACTGTATTTATGTACTTGTTTGTTTTCACATTACACCATGGAAAGTGCTTATATACTGTATTTATGTACTTGTTTGTTTTCACATTACACCATGGAAAGTGCTTCTGTACGGTATTTATGTACTTGTTTGTTTTCACATGTTATTATAAAGTCCACACTACTATCCGTTTTTGTAAACCTCCGTATACGTTTGACCGAAAACGGATAAAAGGCTCTGCGTCCACACTAGCGTTTTCACATCGTTTTCGACCCTCCACACCAGGGGATGAAGTTGCGTTTTCTTCACCAGCTCTACTCGGAGGTTTCTTTCTGTTAAACAGGCATGCTCCAACAGCTTCAGTTCATCCGCCATATTGAATACTGGTTGTTTGCGGGAAACTGGGGCTGAGTTGTGACGTCAGCGTTTCTGAAAAGCTCCGTTTTCGTCGTCCACACTAAAACCATGGATCTGCGTTTTCAAAAGTTTCCGCTTTGACACAAGGAGTCCACTAAATCTGGTCAAAAAAGAACTTTTCTTAATAAGGGAATTATGCTTAAAGTGCCTATAACCCCTGTGAGTTTGTTTTAAAAATCGATTATATATTAAGTGAATAGTTACAGGTTTCAGTATTTTGTGATTTGAACTTGGTGTTTGTGAGTTATAGAGGTTTGAAATCGGGATATGTTAATTTGGTGACGTAACTTAAGGAGTGATGCCATAGCTTATTTAGTTGTGTTCTTTCTGAAATAGGATAAAAAGTTTATCAAACCATATCTATCAACTGTGAAAAGATATTGCAAGTTTCAAAATGTCAGTAATTTGCACAAGGGTGTTTTTGTATGAGGCCTGATTCCTTAAAGTGCGTCATTTTGACGTCATCTGATTTCCATATCGCGATTTCAAACCTCTATAACTTGCAAACGCGAAGTTCAAATCACATAATACTGAAACCTGCAACTATTCACTTAATATATAAGCGATTTTTAAAACAAACTCACAGGGGTTATAGGCACTTTAAGTTATACAGTGAGAGATTTCCTGGATTTTTCTATGGCTCTCTTGGAAGTATTTGCTGTCTTGTTTTGTTTTTACATAGATAATATGACGGCACGATTTTAATTTAAAATTACGAAGTATATATGATAGATAACAAGTACTTCATAGAAACTATTCACACTAATTAAAACTATTGTACTTACGATCCTTGTCGATGGCGAGGACACCTTCCAGCATCTAACACAAATAAACACATTATAAACAACAGCTTGGCAATTGAAAAGGAAATATGAAAGACTGACCTGTAAACAATTCATTAATTACACACGGCATACAGCAGGAATTTTAATTTCGATTTTTAAATCAGGAAATACCACGTTAGTTCTCAATTCAGTAATGAAAAATACCACTTGTATTTGATGAAAGTGGCCGGTGTATTACCACTGAAGCGTAGAACGAGTGGTTTTGAACAAACCAGATTAAAAAATATAATAGAAGTACTCAACAAAACGTTTTTTTTTTTTTTTTACCCTGAATTTCGTGTTTTCTTAGATATTCAATTATAAAATAACTATGATATAACGCGCGCTCTGATTGGCCAAAGGATGCGTATTCCGCGTGCTTTATGAGAGCACACAGCATGCGTGCGCAGATATTCAAACATTTTTGTAACGAACAAAAATTGAAAACTTGCTTTAAAATCATAATTGTATTTTATAAAAGAAATAGAAAACTTGCCCGCTGTGCTATGTGAAGATTTATAGCACTTGGGGACTGATCAGAACACTCGAGAAGTGTTGAGAAGCACTCCGCTACCCGTCGTGCTTCTCTTAACACTTCTCTCGTGTTCTGATCAGTCCCCGCGTGCTATAAATCTACACACGCGCGCTCGTTTTCTATTTCTTCAGTCTAAAATTATATTAAGACAATTATTCGCCTCAGGCTTAGTGATTATCGGAGAATATTTAACAATATTTAACCCTGATTCAATTACGCAAAGATACAACAGGAGGACACACTATAAGACGCATTATTAATCAAAAATTGTGGGCGGAGCAATGCCCCTTTATAGTGCGTCCTCGTGTTTTAGAGTCTACCTATCTCCCAGAGGCTTTATCAAATTTTCTTACAATAAGGCTTCAAAAGAAAAAAAACAAAAAACAAAAACTATTTTATTCAAAGGTCAGATTACATGTTTCCATGGAAACTGTTATCAGAAAGTGTTAGCCTTGCGACCTCGTCACATCTGCCAAAATATCAAAACAATAGTTTACAAAGATGAGAATATAGACCACCCCCTATTGATTTGTGGCGGC
>JAUJYZ010000327.1:0-27590 GCA_033675265.1 Actinostola sp. cb2023 | reverse complement strand
ATTTCTCAAGAGGGCCATAAGTTGCAAGAATGCTAAAGAAGGAGCCAGTTTCGTCGCAAACGAAGTTGACTGTGTGCAGAGGTCAAAATGATCGTCCTGGGACACTTAGAGCTCATTGTACAGGTAAAAAAACCCGTTAGTTTGGAACAGTAATAGTCCCTTTGCAGGAATTACGATCACGTGGTTGTACCTGACTGGCAAAAAAATCTGACTTTATTTATTTGAAAGAATCTTACCATGTTATCAGTAGTGAACAGTAAAAGGAAATCTTTAACAATTTTAAATCTGTGCCTATTTCGGTGATTATAAAAGCTCACTCCCATGCAGGTGTTGATATGCAACCTTTCATAGGTATGAAACATAAAATATGTATTAGATAAAAAGCATGAGCTTTTTATTCACGGTTCGGCACAAAATCCCACGCTTATCGGAGGTTTAGGTCTCAGCGGCAGTGATTTCGCGTCCTTTAGATGATCGGTTCATCGCATGAGATAGGAATAAATGAAGACCAATACCTTCTTGAAGGTTTGGGTAATTGTTACATCCATAAACCATGCATCTAGTGACTTTTTTTACAAAGCGATCCATCTAATTTTTGAAGTCCCCCTGTAGCTAGCGTTGTGCCAAAGGGATTCACCCGGCCATCATTTGCATTAATAATAATATGTTCAGACCGTATATATAGGGCTCAAAATGTAGCTTATTATTGACAGTAAGATTATAGAATACTGGTACTGCTCTATGCCGCAATTAATTCAATATGGGCTCCTGATAGACCTGAATAAGTGAAATCTCTCAGAAGTTCTAGTGATTTGGGATACGTTCGGGTTGTTGTCCCTACTGGACGTCACAACCGAGCTCGGCCCATCTCCCAACATTGATCCCGGGTCTGCAGACCGCTCGGAAAAAGCCGTTTTTTAACTACTTCAAAAATTCATAACAAAATCAAGGATTGCCTCGGAATCGAAAATCGTTTTCGCAGAACAATCTTATAAAATCAAGTTACTTTTTATTGAAATTGACATCAAAATGGGGTTATAGGCACTTCTTTAACAGAGTGCCAAAGCCTCTAAAAATAGTCGGTCTAGACCATTGTTGGCATCGGTCTACGATTCGACGTGTTCTCAATATCAAATCACGGTATTCAAGAAGCATAACACTACCTATATTTGGCGACTCCATTACCACAGTCCTTGTGCTGACGAAGGTTTTAGTACACGAAAACCGAAACGTCCGATGTTCAACATTTCAAGTCAGAGACAACCACATTTAGAAACTCAAGTCTTACCATGCCTGACTACAGCTACAACATTTTCAAAATTTTCATAATACTACCATTTGCAACCGAGCACCGTATAGCGTAAACTTTTTTTTCTGTTTTAAATACAAGCTAGTTAGTGACTGTCATTTTGTTCCTGTTTGTATAGAAAAAAGTTTGTTTTTTTTAGAAAAAAACTAAATGTTGTGGACACCACTTTCGCGAAATTTAATGCTCTTTTTTTCATTTTCTCTTATCGAAATCGCGAAAATAAAGCCTCGCGAAATGTAGTCTTAACAAAATCGCGAAATTAAGTACCCGCGAAATTAAAGTACGAATAAGGTATAGAAGCTTACAGGGATCGTGATTAGTGAAGAGAGTTCGATTTTCTTTACTTTACGATTAAGGTATCAGGGTATCCCAAACGACCATATGCACGCAACACGCTCTAGCGTGTACTCGCTACGTTAAACCCTCTATAAAGTATACATTTTCTGAAAGCTGATATAATGCAGAATTCAATAAAACAATTAGTTTTTAGAACAAAAACAGTATATTTGAAATAGGTAAAAAAGTTCAGATTTTGACATCACTATCATCGCCGAGGCCCCATACAGCCACAATGTATCGGAAATCCTCGACTAATACCTTTATAAGCTCATGAGATATAGCTTACAAAAAGGTGTCTCCGTTTATCGATAAATTAAACCTGTTGCATTTTTATACGGTGCTAAAAAAAACTTTGAACACTCTGCAAAAAAAAAACTGGGAAACAGACTTTAAAAACAAGTTATAACTTTCGAAGGAAATTGGAATATTCAAATTCGGAGACACATTTTGACAGAAATATTTATCTGACAAAGTGTCTACCAAATTTCAGCTAAATCGGACAAAATTCCTTTGGACCGGAACTCAAAATGTGCGCTTGATTCATGGCTATTTTGTTTCCGAGAATAAAAGGCAAAAGAGTTTTTCAAGTCAAGTGGCGCCTTGTTTTACACAAGCGTGTGGGAATAATCCACCTACAAATATGTGATCCAATACCTGATGACATATGAATGGCCTTTCATAAGTAGATCGCCCTACAGTACGTAGCATTCGTAACACAACGAGGCAGGGTAAAAACGAGCAATTTGACCGTGTGTGGTTTTAGCATCGTTATTCAAGGAATGTTTTGAGTGAGCAATTACGATTTTTGGATATTTTATTCGCAATCTGAATCTTTGGTGGGAAGATCTGTTGCATTAGTCACTGTTGACAGCTTTGCTTGTCAACATCTTTTTGCATCCAAATGAAATCCAAAATTCGTTTTTTTGCATTCTAACTCTTAGCTTCTGTTTTCTTGGCGATGCGTAGATAAGATTTTCAATTTGATTTGATTATCACAAAAAAATCAAAAAACCGGTTGTTTGAAAGGGTTTATTGGGATACCCTGATCACTTAACCACGATTGTCTAAGTGACTTTTTCAATGATTTCAATGGCAAGAGTTCCTCGATTATCTTGGTAGTCAGAATTAGTTCAAGTGGCACTTGAAATGTACCAGTTTAGGAAGGACATCTTTGAAAGCTAATGACAGCAATGGCATTGTTTGGTAAACTGTCGTTTTTTAAGCTTTGTTGATATTTCTAAATGAACCGTCATCGAAAATACGGCAGTTTTTGTCAGCGGATGAATCGTTCAAATTGTGATCTGGGACCTATGTTGGATCTTTTTCTTGCATTTCAAGCAAAGGACAGGTACCTGAAATAAAAATTATGAAGATCATAATTGTCAATTACATGTGAACCAGTTTTTTGCTGCCGCAGCGTAGCGAGCCTGAAGCGAGAGTTGCAAGTCAGCTCCTGTAATCGACCTATATAAACAATATATAGGGGCATTTTGCTTTTCCCCCCCTTTTCGGACAAAACTGGGAAGGAATCGTGGGTTAAATCGGCAAAGATCAAAGGTGGGCAAGGCAGGATGGTTAATGCGCCCGTGTGAAAATATCTGAAAGACGCAGAGACCACAATGCAAAGCATCACACACTAACACACTTGCACAACCGTTCCCCCCAGAATCAAAGTTCGACAACAAGTGATTCCCTCCCCGGTTATTAAAGAAATAATAAGTATAAGCATATAATATAGAATTTCTTTTTTTTACAATGACAGTTCGGTTTCATTTGTAATATATTATCAATTGGGATTTTGTAAAGAAAAATCGGCTAATTGATTCTCAAAACGTATTTTAACCAAATCACGAGTTATACCACACCTGAAAATGAACAAAGAACTTGTGAACACCCTTACTCCTGATTGGTTACTGTCAAATCGTCTCATGCGTTCCTGTCAAGGTTGGCACATTCAATTTGTTTTTTCGAAATTATTTCGATATTAAATTGGAAATTTATTAAATAAAGGAGGTTGGGAAGTACTTTTTTTTTTTGTTGTTTCAGTAATATATTTCGTCAGAATAGACCATGCGGTTATAAGCAAAATCGACTCAAAACAAATCGAATATCGTGTCACGGTGTTAAAATGGCTCTCTAAAAAAATTGTGGAAGTGCTTTTTCCTAGCAACCAGATTTAACCATTTTTTTCAATCACAACAGTTCAAACAAAAGGTGATGTACAAAAAATTGCATAACAATTTCAACTTGAGTCATTTACAAGCCGGGTTTGGACAAAAATCCAATACTTCATGCGTTCTGTTCTACCTTTAATTTATAATTTTTATACTTAGCCCGTTTTCTAATAGAAAGTGAAGTGCTGCGAGTTGAAATGTAGTTGCCAAAATGTAACTGTGTGACACTTTCATTCTCTCATTTGTCAGCAAACTGACATGATATGATGTTTAAAGTTCATTTTATTCTTTTAGTCCATATTTGGTAATTTTAGTCATATTTGGTTAATTTTTAAGCCCATATTTGGGTGATTTTAGTCCATATTTTGGTATTTCTCGTCCATATTTGAATATTTTAGTCCATATTTGGTATTTCTGGTCCATTATAAAGTGGTATTTTAGTCCATTTTGGTATATTTTTATCCGATATCCATATTTAGTCTTTTTATTCTATATTTGGTAATTTAATTCGATATTTGGTATTTTTTAGTCCCATATTGGTAAATTTAGTCCATATTTGGTTAATTTTAGTCCATATTTGGTCCTGACTTTACAAATGTTTCAACGGGAGAGAATTATGTCTCAAATAGACTGGATGCGAGTTGGCCGGCATACACTAATTCTCTTTTTCGAGAATTGCCAATCGTTTCTTCTTAACCCAAAAACATTTCAGGATTTCTTTGTGTCAGTTTTTTTCTAAAACGCACTAAAATGTCAGGTTTTTCCCCACTCCATTCAAACATGGCCGCCGGGGAGGGCGTGTGTTTTGCGACCATTTTCCAAAACATATATCTTGGTACGTTGTGGGGTTTTTTGTTTTGAGACTGAGAGACGAGATGGGGTGTTTTTTGGAGGACTGGAGACGAGAGAGAAAACACTTACCAAATATATGGTATTCCGTTTTAAAAATCAGGAGAGGAGTCCAGGGTCATACCGTGATTGTTAGATATTTTCTTTGATTCGCTTTTTTAGTTTTTGTCTTCATGACTACTTCATATGTCACGTGGTCTGCCACACTACCATCAAAGTAACCCCCGTGTACAGCCGGTGTCCTTAATGCCAGCACATGATAAACTGGGAAAATCACAATAAATATATGCGCCAGTTTAAGCTTCAAGGAAGCCTGAAGTAATGAAACCACCTTTGTCATCTTACCATCATGACAAACAGTTTAACGTCCCTAACCCCTTATGAGTAATGTTAAACACTGGGTTTTACCAACCCTACCTCTAAATTCACGCTTCAGTGATAATATCGAGACTCATATTCTATCTACGTCCAAATGAAGACCCCTCGTCTCTTTTATCCACAATTCCACCCCACATTATTTATCACTTATTCATTACCCCAACAAACAATAGAGTCCGATTACCAATTCTACTTTATTCTATCAGCTGTACTCCTTGACAAAAGGCGCGTTTTGCCTCAGGTTTAGCCTCAATCCAGAGAATAAACCCGTGCAATTAAAATAAAATGGTTCTATTGGTTGAATGTCAACAGTTTTCACATTCTCACTGGTATTTTGTGAACTAAAGTTACAACTGAATCGAGGCTAAGCCTGATCAAATGTGGGGGAGGGGGGGGGGGAAGGGGGGGAGGGGGGGGGAAAGGGGGGGGGGGTGGGGAAAACAATAGGAACTATTGTAAAACAATAGGAAATATTGTTAGATAGGCCTCGGTCTACCAAAGACATATCCAGGACATGTTTTTTGTAGAATGGGGGGGGAGAAGAAGGCATCTATTGTTATTCACATATTGACCTGGTTTTGGTTCATTTGGGATCTAGTGTTGACCGCGCAAATGGCGTCTTTTGTCAAGGAGTTACAGGCTGGTAATTACTACCAACTCTACATTGTCTCCAATGTAATCGACTTTCTTCGGGATTCCTGTGGCAAACGACAACTAAGGGACCTGAGGCTAATGCGAACGAAGGGAGACAAAGAGAAAGAGTTTCCTAATCATTTTGTTGTTTTAATTCCGATGCATCCTGTGGCCTTTTTTCTCTATTATTCTCATATTTGGACCCCATAGTATCTCTCTCTTTCTTTGATACACCACAGGTATCCCAAAGACAGAAACTTTTGGTACTCCAATTTGGTATTTTATTAAGAGTGTGTTGTTTAATTTATTACTGTAGGTGTAGCGAGAACAGGAGATGCAGCGTACGAGAGAATGGGAGTTATCCTGATTATAGCAAATGTGTTTCAAAGAGCATCATGGAACTGCAGAATCGAGTAAGTTCACTTGAGACTTGATTATACAACCCATCTCTTCACGCTAGGCGACTTGTTTTTTAAAGGATTTTTTTAAAACCCCTTCCCTGTGAATTGCATATTGCAAATGCTTTGAGTGCTGGTACATGTATATGAGCTTGTCTGTCCATGACCAGATTATGATAGCGGGTGGGAATGATAATAAATAGAGAGAAATGGAATGGAACAATGTGACCGGGATGGGAATTGCGCATCAATGGAAGGATGTGGGATCGGGAACAATGGTACAAGGGTGGGCATGAGACGAGCAGTAGATATCTGGGAGGGGAAATAGGTTTCTGTTGTAAGCTCGAACACAATGACAAAGTAATCCATATTTATTATTATTATTTACCCACGATTTTTATATTATTTTATTTTCAGAATTAATTGCCACTTTGATGAAAATTAAGGCGACAGACACATGTATGCATTTGAAAGCCTACATTTCATTTTATGTGTTACATGTACTGACGGCAGTGCACAACTCGCAGCACTTAACTTTCTACCAGAAAACGGATAGTAATAGTCGATATAGCTAAATCAGTTTCTGAAAGCAGGAATTGTGTTAAAATTACTTTCAGGCTTTGTGGATTCACAGATAATTCCTGCCTGCCACGTTATAATAACTTCAGCTAGGAGAACACTTGCAAAGAGAAATAAATATTTACACATGTAAGTGTTTTGCATTTCTCAACCTTAAAACTACCCGGGATATCATTGCCAAAACCACATGAAGGTACGGTTTTACTAGAGTAGAATGTTGTGTCCTATATATAGGTACATTTTGGCCATTTTTCAAGAGCATATCCTCTAGACATCTCTGAATTTTCCATATAACTTGGTCATCTTCACGTAAGGTGGTACAAAATATTGAAATGTCCAATTAATGGTGCCGATAGTCTAAGGTATGGTGGACTTCTGACACCAAAAGTGCCCACTTTTCAAATGATGTGTTTACCTCCTTTCAATCAAGTCTTCCTACCACTGGTAGAGAATGAAACGCTGACACTTAAGACGCGAGTCCTCGAACGATGGTATGGACCTTTGTCCACCGGCGTGACAAGAGTCTTCCCACCGTTTGGGGGGTGAAACACTGAGGCTTGTTCGAGTGAATGATCCCAGCGTCACGCCCGCTCGGAGACGGTGGTCGCCCTCTTTCGCGAGCCATCCTTCCGCCGTCTGTGCGGTGGGTAGAGGAAGAGCAAGGTAGGGCTTATTACCGTCGCCGTGCCAGCGCGAGTACTCTGATGTTGTTTGGAAAAAAAAAGTAATGGGACAAATCGTAGAACCAAGGCTTAATCTCAGAAGATCGTAACAACAAGGTTACTCTACAACTTACAATACCCCCGTTCTTTATTTAAGTCGTCTGCAAAGGATTTATCTCCAGAAATTTTAAACTTTGGTATCTGTCAGTGCCTTGACGGCTTTTGCCCGTCTTGGCACGTTGAGACGCAGGAGGCCAGGCAAGCCCCGACCTCTATCCTCGTTCGCCTAAGATCGTCTGGAGGTAATCATCGTTGCGTTCTAGCACGGATTCTGACGTTAGAGGCGTTTCAGTCATATCCAACAGATGGTAGCTTCGCACCATTGGCTTTTCAGCCAAGTGCAAATGCCAATTGTCTGAATCTGCGGTTCCTCTCGTACTGAGCAGAATTACTATTGCAACAACATTTCATTCATCAGTAGGGTATTAATCATTAGTTTATTGTGACATACCTAAAGGACATAAGATATATTGTAGGAGTAATGGCATCTATTGCTACATGTTTATAGGGGTATTAATATTAGTTTATTGTTGACTACCTCAAAGGACATACGATATATATGTAGGAGTAATGGCATCTATTTGCTACATGTTTAAGGGTATATATTAGTTTAGTGTTGACATGACTTTGTAAAATCGTTTTCTTGTAAGGTAATCTAAGATGTGCTTCACCCAAAACCGCTGACATCATGTCAGGGTTTTATGAAGGAGTACAGAACACATATTGCTACATGTAGTAAGAAATTAATATTAGTTTTACTTGTCTGACATGCTTTGTGAACTCGTTTCTGTAAGTAATCTAAATGTGCTTCACCGGGCTGACAGGCCATCAGTGTCAGTGTTGAAGGATACAGACACAATAATTGATTGTAGTAAAAAATAAAATGTATCACAGATTTTCATCAATATTGAACTTCAGTTCTTGCCGATATTTATGATTTCAATGCTAGTCAAAATAGAAGACAAAATCTACTACATTGTACATGTAAATTGATT
Organism: Actinostola sp. cb2023; assembly: GCA_033675265.1. Taxonomy (NCBI): domain Eukaryota; kingdom Metazoa; phylum Cnidaria; class Anthozoa; order Actiniaria; family Actinostolidae; genus Actinostola; species Actinostola sp. cb2023. The sequence goes on along the minus strand of JAUJYZ010000327.1, from coordinate 19,214 downwards.
GCCATGTACATGCTAATGTACGCATTGCAGGCTCTAACTGATTCATGGAATGAGTGGTTAGTCACGGCTGCAATGTATAATATTTAATTTGTGAATCCAGCACTGTTTTCCTTTCCTGCACTATTTTATTTTTCAGTTGTATTTCAGTTTTGCTGGTTTTAATGACCCATTTGAGCTGGCATTGTCGACTGTGGAACTTATGTTTAAAAGTTGTGCAAAGTAATAGGCTAAAAACTACAAACAAATAGCTGGCCATCACACATCTAATATGTTCCACTAGAAAGAGAACCACCCAAGCTGACATTTACATGTAATGATTATTCATCAGAGTTCTAGGACTGTTATCAATCGAATACAATTTTCATCAGAAGGCTACATGTCGGCGGGCAATTTTGAAAGCACAGGAAGCTGAAGCATAGGTATTATAAGGAGCGAACGGAGTCGCGACTAGTGGGCGACTTGTTATCCGCTTGCAGGGATTCGATTTTTTTTCCCCGGTTTTCGCGCGCAAAAAATGTCGACAATTTTTGACGTAATCGACTTTTGGGGGGGCGGAGACAATCAAATATGGGAATTAATTTATATAGGGCGGCTTGTTCATTCTTTTTATTCTGGTCCTAAGCCTATTTTCCATAATTGATTTTGACATTCTCTTTCACCAAGGCGGTTCTGATTGGCTGTTTGATATAATGTACTCACCCGACTTGAAAAAACCACAACACCGTACGGTAAAAATGGGCGCGAAGCAGAGATGAAAAGTCCCTCAGGTTCGCCGCCAGTAAAAAAAAAAGAAAGGGCTGAGGACTTTTAGAAAGTCCCTTAGGCAATTGCATGTAATTAATTAATGAGTATGAGAAAGTCGTTCCAAAGCCTTGGAATTCCGACTAGACCGGGGTTTCCAGTCCTCTGGCTTCGGCCTCGGACTGCCCAAAGCCTGTCTAGTCCTCATTCTCCGGCTCTGAAATTACTACATCCAACGAACAATCACATTAGGTACCTTCCCCTTTTTATAGTGCGTCCGCGTGTTTAAGTCACATGGGTGCCAACATTTGCCACATTAAGAGTGCAGAAGTAGGATCGGCATTTTGCTTCAATAAGCTTGGATGTTGTCGTTCGTCAGTAGTTTGTGGTGTTTTTATTATTGTTGTTTTGGAATAATCAAGTGAATTATGTATTTCTTACCAACATGTGGCACCAATGTTTATCATGGATATGTTGTCCACGAGGATTAAAACAGTAACAAAAAACCAACGGACAACAAATCAACTTTACTCAACGTTCTCAGTACAAAAGATTGAAAGCCAAAATGTCCTGAAGCTTCTGAATATGAAAGAAGATCTGAAGACTGTTCCTGGTGCCGGCTAAAGGTAGAAATTATACAACAACTTAGACTCTCTCACGTAGCGGCGCACTCGATGGGCTGAAAAAAAAAAGCTGCCGTAAAAATGTTGGAAACCCGTTTTTTCTTCCACCGACACTTCGACTTATGTAATACTACTCCTTCTCGAATTGCCCTTCTCTTACAAGTTGTCCCTCATCATAGAAGGCGTCAAGTAGTTCCCCTCCCCCCCCCTCCCCGAGGTTCAGAAAGCTAGAGGACGTCGTTTACGCTTGCCAGTGGAATTGATCCACTTGTGGCTCTTCGTCAATGCGTCCGGAAGAACTTTCTCAACCATTTCTCTCGTTCATGAGTATGAATCAATATAATAAAAGCGCTTCAGAAATTACCTTGAAAAATGAAAAGTAAAATGAAGGCCGTTTCATGGGTTGCTCGCATTTTTCTGTAAATGACAAACCACCCATATGAATGCCAAACGCCTGTGAAAGTTGGAAAGTTTTTGCGTAGTCTTTCCGCACCATATATGTCGCCCTTACCATATTTGTCTCAAACCATGGAGAAATTTTGAAGGTACTTGTTATGTTTGCCGTCCTGGATTGGTGTGAGGTTGTAAATCACATCAGGCCACAACCAGGGACTTTTGTGACGAACTTATCTTGGACGAGTTCACTGATTCTGAAAACCATTTGGAAAAAGAAAGGAATAATTACAACACAAAACACAACACACAGTACAGTACAGTAGTAAGAGCCAACAACAAACAGTTGACAACCCAGCACAGCACAGCACCAATTACAACACGTACAGCACAACACAACACAGTACAGCACAGCACAGCACAACCAACAAACACAGCCACAACACAATACAACATAGTTACAGCACAGCACAACCAACAACACAGTGCAACACAGCACAGCACAACACAATACAACACGTACAGCACAGCACAACCAACAACACAGTGCAACACAGCACAGCACAGCACAATACAACACGTACAACACAACACAACACAACACAATTGTATATTTCTTCTGATCTGCAGGAAGGACAGGGACAGATGAGGTAGAAACAAAAATTGAAGACCAAATTGTACTCTAAAGTTCCCACATCCCTCAGTCCACTGTACAAAGTCACCAGCAGTACAGTATTACGTTTGGTACAAGAATCAATAATATTGAAACAAATTGACAACCTGAATGGCAAGTATATTATTTTGCTTTTCAAACAATACCTTGTAACTGCATTGACATATGTTAAGTTACCATCCTTTTGTGAATTGATAGACTTGCCCATAGATGATTCTTAAAATATGAATATTCAATTCAATTCAATTTATTTTTTCAATACCACAGGATTTTCAATAATATAATTAATTAAGAAGAAAGAATAATACAAACATAGCCGATAGGGTATTAGCTATATATTACAATATTACAGTCAAACCTCTACTGATCAACATCTCCCACAAGGCTTACAGCATTTTGCAACTGAATCTGCACTTACATGTAATTTGTGTAATGAAACAAATTTTTCGTGCAAAGTGCAGATTTCGCAAAATGCTGTAAGGTGACACATCCCGAACGACCTGAACGTTTCTTTTTCCACTAAAACAATATTGCTTATCTAGTAAACCTCCCAAAGAAGGCACCTCCTTTTTAATAATAGGGGTATTGAATGGTCAAGGCGAGACTTTGCGAAACTCCGAGACAAGGCATATTTTTGCGAGCCCGAGACGCTTTTCCACCGATTTCATTTGTTTTCAAAATTCGAGACTCTGAGACGGCTTTTTGCGAAAAAACAAGACTTCGAGACCTGCGAAATTTGACCAAAATTTTGCGAGACTCTGGCTTTTTGCGGGGACCATTCGGCACCCCTAATATTAATCATGTCTGATTTTACAACGGCTAGCTGAAATATTTTAGTTTCATGAACTTACTACAAATAATGTCCAGTGCGCACTTTGTTAATCTGGGGAATATATCCAAAGGTCCTTTGTTGCACTGAAACTATAGCTCTAATTTCTATGAATTTCACGATTGATGCTGGTCAAATCATGCGTCATGGATAGACCGTCACACGTAACCCCTTTGCTACCCTGTATTCTGTTTCTGGAGCAGTTATAAAGTTTAGTGTTGTCTGATTTAATTGTACCTTTGTAGAGTGCTCAAATGAAAACACAGCATTAAGTAAATCTGGTTTACCTTCAAAATAGACACAAGTACTTCTGCCTGCTCTTCAAACACTTGGATAAACTCATTAAGAATCTTGAAGTGGAATGTAGGAGTTATCAGTCTGCGGCGACTTTTCCATTTATCACTAGTACTGTATTAAAGTTGAGATCATAAGATAGTTTAATTGATGTATTAAACCACTGCTTTGTTTTAATCACAGAAAAATAAAAAACATACACACAGTAAAACATCACTAACCTGGTAAGAAGTCCTGTTTGTCGTTGCTTTGTACTCTAGTCTTGGATAACCCATTGTTAATTGCTACAGCACAGTTAAATATATTGTATATAGCACTCGTGTAGCAGAATAGAATGGATTATCCAAGACTCAAGAGTACAGAAAAAGAAAAAAAAAACACTGTTAATAATATTCATTTATTATAATTTTATATTATTAATTATTATATTATTATTAATTCATTCATCCATCCACCCATTCATTATTATGTTCTTCAATAAAAATAAATCAAATACACAATCAAAAGTATTTAAAAACTGATTCATAATATATGGATTAATATATTAGTTATTATTATAATTATTTTATCAATAATAATTATTTACCTGTACCAAGCCATGGATGCACAAATGTATACTCATATGATTTACTGATTTGACGAGAGTTGTTTAATAATATCTGTAGAGATAAAGATAGAGTACAAACAATTAAACTGTGCAACATTTTATACTAAATAACACACGAGTAGTCGACTTTCATCGGCAACATGAACCTCTGTACCTTCAAGTCTGACACGGATTTTGAACGGCCGTACAAAAAATGCACACACCGGGGAGGGACAGAGGTACAATACAATACAATAGTTTATTTCAACACGTGTCGTCCAGGAGCGTGAAGCTAGCTCGTTCAAAATACGAACGTGCAGTATATAATAATCTAATCAAGTTGACACTTGAATAAAATTTCGTTCTATCATAGATTACAGTATTTCTTCTGTCAAATTAATGCTTCTGATTTCAAGGAAAAGGCCTTTGGAGCAAATTCCAAATGGGGTATTGAAAATCAACACGATTCGAAGAAACGATTTTGTTATAATCTCTGACAAGATATGGTTGCAATCCTCACGGGAGGGTACGGATATTCTATTCAAGTGTCAAATGTACCTCTGTCCCTCCCCGGTGTGTGCATTTTTTGTACGGCCGTTCAAAATCCGTGTCAGACTTGAAGGTACAGAGGTTCATGTTGCCGATGAAAGTCACAAAAACCTTGCTCTTGGATGCAGATAGCGATGAGTAAGAGAAGGGAATGGCAGTGTGATTTATCGGACTTGTATTGGACTACAGTTTACCGAAAGAAATTTGGCGTTATGTCTAGTTTCGAGAGATTTACGAGCATTTGAGTGGGACCATGTGAGTTCGCTGGCGGCCATGAGTGACCTACCTTCTATATTTTTCTTACTGGTAGGGATTTTTTTAAAAACCGCTGTAACTCTCTCAATTTCAAGCGGAATGGCCTAGAAATTCCAACAGAGGTAAAGGACAATACAAGGAACAAGTACGAGTCGAATAAAGGCAAACGATTTTTTATTTATTTAGTCAAGTACACCAGAACAAGAAAGCCCATACATTTACTGTATTTACGCCACTGATACTGAGCTTGGGCTACCTGTGTCCTCAGTGGTCGCATACTAAACCACCTTTTATCCAGGCTCTCCCACACCCGCCACCCTACTCTCCCCTTCAAGGGTGGTCACGCACGCACTGTCAGCGGTTTGTTTGCTTCCTCAGTGGTCGCATACTAAACACCTTTTATCCATGCTCTCCCACACCCCCCTCTCCCCTTCAAGGGTGGTCACGCACGCACTGTCAGCAGTGTGTTTGCATCCTCAGTGGTCGCATACTAAACCACCTTTTATCCAGGCTCTCCCACACCCGCCACCTTACTCTCCCCTTCAAGGGTGGTCACGCACGCACTGTCAGCGGTTTGTTTGCTTCCTCAGTGGTCGCATACTAAACCACCTTTTATCCAGGCCCTCCCACACCCGCCACCCTACTCTCCCCTTCAAGGGTGGTCACGCACGCACTGTCAGCGGTTTGTTTGCATCCTCAGTGGTCTCGTACTAAACCACCTTTTATCCAGGCTGTGCCACACCCTACTCTCCCCTTCAAGGGTGGTCACGCACGCACTGTCAGCGGTTTTTGTTTGCTTCCTCAGTGGTCGCATACTAAACCACCTTTTATCCATGCTCTCCCACACCCGCCACCCTACTCTCCCCTTCAAGGGTGGTCACGCACGCACTGTCAGCGGTTTGTTGCTTCCTCAGTGGTCGCATACTAAACCACCTTTTATCCAGGCTCTCCCACACCCGCCACCCTACTCTCCCCTTCAAGGGTGGTCACGCACGCACTGTCAGCGGTTTGTTTGCTTCCTCAGTGGTCGCATACTAAACCACCTTTTATCCATGCTCTCCCACACCCGCCACCCTACTCTCCCCTTCAAGGGTGGTCACGCACGCACTGCCAGCGGTTTGTTTGCATCCTCAGTGGTCGCATACTAAACCACCTTTTATCCAGGCTCTCCCACACCCGCCACCCTACTCTCCCCTTCAAGGGTGGTCACGCACGCACTGTCAGCGGTTTGTTTGCATCCTCAGTGGTCGCATACTAAACCACCTTTTATCCAGGCTCTCCCACACCCGCCACCTTACTCTCTCCTTCAAGGGTGGTCACGCACGCACTGTCAGCAGTTTGTTTAATGCCTCAGTGGTCGCATACTAAATCACCTTTTATCCATGCTCTCCCACACCCCCCTCTCCCCTTCAAGGGTGGTCACGCACGCACTGTCAGCAGTGTGTTTGCATCCGCAGTGGTCGCATACTAAAACACCTTTTATCCAGGCTCTCCCACACCCGCCACCTTACTCTCCCCTTCAAGGGTGGTCACGCACGCACTGTCAGCGGTTTGTTTGCTTCCTCAGTGGTCGCATACTAAACCACCTTTTATCCAGGCCCTCCCACACCCGCCACCCTACTCTCCCCTTCAAGGGTGGTCACGCACGCACTGTCAGCGGTTTTGTTTGCATCCTCAGTGGTCTCGTACTAAACCACCTTTTATCCAGGCTGTGCCACACCCTACTCTCCCCTTCAAGGGTGGTCACGCACGCACTGTCAGCGGTTTGTTTACGTCCTCAACTATAGTGGTCGCATAGTTGTCACCTCATACCATACTCTCGTGTGTTTTTAGTTTCCACCTCGACTAATCTTTATTAATAATATACATTGATACTATTTACAGTTTGCGTAAAAAATTATTGTCTTCTAATCAATTATATATGAATGCGCGCACTATTCAAGTATTGAGAGGTGCATTTATTCTCTTATACGGTTAATAATATTCATTGAAAAATTCTAGATTCTGATTGGCTAAGAGCAATTCACAAACAAACGTCCAATCGTAAGAATCACAGTTCATTATTAATAAAACTGATAGGCAAAGTTAGGTGTTCTTTGCATGTTTGATGACAATAAGTGCCTTTCGCAAGCACACGTTGTGCCTGTAGCTGAAATTACAGGTGGTGGTGGGAGGGGTTGTTGTGGTGGTAGTGTTGGTGGTCGAGGACCGCAACTGGTACAGTTGATTTATTTTTGATGTAATCTCTTTTGTTGATCGCAAGCGCTCTTTCACGACACTCTTGGGCCTCTTTGTATTTCCCGAGAAGTCGCAAGGCTGATCCGAGATTAACTAAATTGATAGCCACCCAGGTGATTTTTACCGTATGTACTTTCGTAGATGGTAAGCGCCCTTTCATGACACTCTTGGGCCTCTTTGTATTTCCCGAGAAGTCGCAAGGCTGATCCGAGATTAACTAAATTGATAGCCACCCCAGGGTGATTTTTACCGTATGTACTTTCGTTGATCGCAAGCACCCTTTCATGACACTCTTGGGCCTCTTTGTATTTCCCGAGAAGTCGCAAGGCTGATCCGAGATTAACTAAATTGATAGCCACCCCAGGGTGATTTTTACCGTATGTACTTTCGTTGATCGCAAGCGCCCTTTCATGACACTCTTGAGCCTCTTTGTATTTCCCGAGAAGTCGCAAGACTGATCCGAGATTGTCTAAGGGTGCGTTCGATTGACCTTATTCCAGAATAGGAATACACGCGGAATAACATCCCCAAATCCGGCTGTCGCGCAGCTACTGTCCACTCTAAAATGAAACGATTCCTTGTTGTAAAATTATTAACAATTTTATTAGCCATATGAACGTGCTTATAATGGAGTCGTTTTTGTATGAATGGGAATGTTACGGTGCCGTGTCGTATTGAACGAGTTTGATTGGATGAGATGCATCTGCACGCTTTTTGATTGGTTTAATCAGAAAGGAAGCCATTGAGTGTCACGGTACCTTGTCGTATTGAAAATGTTTGATTGGATGAGATGCAACTGCACGCTTTTTGATTGGTTCAGAAAGGAAGCCATTTGAGTGTCACGGTACCGTAGGTTTCCCACCCATTCTAAAACAACTCTATTGGCACTTCATTTACATTTAATAGCAACATAATGTTCTAAATACAGTGGAACCTATTTAAATATTTCTCAAAAAAACATATATTTGAATACTGTCACGTGACTAGAAATATGTTCAACATTTGCATAATCAATCAATCAATCAATAACTAGATTTATTAAATGAGGGTGACACTAAATATGACGTCACGGCTTCTTTAAAAGGGACAGAATCGCCCAGAACAATAAACATTTCATAGAATTTAAAACTAAAATAATAAAAAATAATAAAAATAAAAATAAAAAAAGGTTTGGCAAGATATTCGGACCAGCGTTGGTGGTGGATAGTCAAGGTTTGTGTGTGTATTTGGGGTGGAGGTGAAGGGAGAAGGATATTTTTGCTGGGGATGATGTTAGAAAGAAAATAGGAATAGGAGGGATGAAAGAGAGAAGTGACATGTGACTAGCTAAAAAGTGTCCAGTGGAGAAATGGATGATGGAAAAGGATGGAAGACAGAGAGAAGTAGAGTGTGACACTAGTGGTACTTTCAACGTACTTACTGCCGTCTTGATAGTAACATTGACTATAATAAGGACGCTACAATTATAGCTACTTGTGCATTACTTACTTGAGAAAGATTAGCCACACTAGTGGTACTTTTAACGTATTTACTGCCGTCATGATAGTAACATTGACTATAATAAGGGCGCTACAATTATAGCTACTTGTGCATTACTTACTTGAGAAAGATTAGCCACACTAGTGGTACTTTCAACGTACTTACTGCCGTCATGATAGTAACATTGACTATAATAAGGCGCTACAATTATAGCTACTTGTGCATTACTTACTTGAGAAAGATTAGCCACACTAGTGGTACTTTTAACGTATTTACTGCCGTCATGATAGTAACATTGACTATAATAAGGGCGCTACAATTATAGCTACTTGTGCATTACTTACTTGAGAAAGATTAGCCACACTAGTGGTACTTTCAACGTACTTACTGCCGTCTTGATAGTAACATTGACTATAATAAGGACGCTACAATTATAGCTACTTGTGCATTACTTACTTGAGAAAGATTAGCCACACTAGTGGTACTTTCAACGTATTTACTGCCGCCATGATAGTAACATTGACTAGTCCACTTTGGCTTCTATGACTGCATTACACTATATGAAAAAGAAGCATAATATAGCATTAGACATTGTAAGAGTATCTTTCCTCCATCCATCTCACTAGTTCTCATCAAATAATAATATTCCTTCATTTGTATTATATTATTGTAATATTATTATTATTAGTCCATCCATCCACCTCACTAGTTCTCATCTAATAATTCCCTTCATCCAAGCAAGCAAGCAAGCAAGCAAGCAAGCAAGCAAGCAAGCAAGCAAGCAAGCAAGCAAGCAAGCAAGCAAGCAAGCAAGCAAGCAAAGCAGCAAGCAAGCAAGCAAGAAAACAAGCAAGCAAGCAAGCAAGCAAGCAAGCAAGCAAGCAAGCAAGCAAGCAAGCAAGAAAACAAGCAAGCAAGCAAGCAAGCAAGCAAGCAAGCAAGCAAGCAAGCAAGCAAGCAAGCAAACAAGCATGCAAGCAAACAAGCATGCAAGCAAGCAAGCAAGCAAACAAGCATGCAAGCAAGCAAGCAAGCAAACAAGCATGCAAGCAAGCAAGCAAGCAAACAAGCAAGCATGCAAGCAAACAAGCATGCAAGCAAGCAAGCAAGCAAACAAGCATGCAAGCAAGCAAGCAAGCAAACAAGCAAGCATGCAAGAAAACAAGCAAGCAAGCAAGCAAACAAGCAAACAAACAAGCATGCAAGCAAGCAAGCATGCACGTGTTGTTGTTCAATATGGATTCTGGTACAATTTGGTTTTGTACCGGTACAATTTGTTTTGAACTGGTACAATTTGTTTTGAACTGGTACGTCAACATGAAGTACCTTGGGGTTAGGTTTAGGGTTAGTATTGGGGAAGACTTTGTATTTTATTATAATGAAATAAATCATGAAGTACCTTGGGGTTAGGTTTAGGGTTAGGGATAGGGAAGACTTTGTATTTTATTGCTATATAGTAATCAAGTACCTAGGCTTGGGGTTAGGTTTAGGGTTAGTATTGGGTAGACTTGGTAGGAATGAATACAATCTGCTTCGTTCTACTATAGAGCACTTCTGCCATACTTACTTCTGTTTACTTGTGCTTCTTTGTTTGATTCTTCTCTGTTTCTTACTCGAGAGCTGAATGATTTCTAACCACTAATGCATGTTATTTATACGTTTCACAACACCCAGAGGCCTTTGCGGACTTTCAAAAAAAGAGGGGGGAGGGGGGTACCCCCCACATTTATTTCATTTTAGGGTAAGCAATTTAGCGCACCCCTTCTATCTAGCCTAGCCAGCTTTACTATCAAATGCTAAGTGGGCCACGGTAAGGAATTTAGCGCACCCCTTCTATCTAGCCTAGCCAGCTTTACTATCAAATGCTAAGTGGGACACAGTAAGGAATTAGCGCACCCCTTCTATCTAGCCTAGCCAGCTTTACTATCAAATGCTAAGTGGACACGGTAAGGAATTTTAGTGCACCCCCTTCTATCTAGCCTAGCCAGCTTTACTATCTAATGCTAAGTGGGACACGGTAAGGAATTTAGCGCACCCCTTCTATCTAGCCTAGCCAGCTTTACTATCAAATGCTAAGTGGGACACGGTAAGGAATTTAGTGTACCCCTTCTATTAAGCCTAGCCAGCTTTACTGTCAAATGCTAAGTGGGACACGGTAAGCAATTTAGCGCACCCCCCTTCTATCTAGCCTAGCCAGCTTTACTATCAAATGCTAAGTGGGACACGGTAAGGAATTTAGAGCACCCCTTCTATCTAGCCTAGCCAGCTTTACTATCAAATGCTAAGTGGGACACGGTAAGGAATTTAGTGCACCCCTTCTATCTAGCCTAGCCAACTTTACTATCAAATGCTAAGTGGGACACAGTAAGGAATTTAGCGCACCCCTTCTATCTAGCCTAGCCAGCTTTACTATCAAATGCTAAGTGGGACACGGTAAGGAATTTAGTGCACCCCTTCTATCTAGCCTAGCCAGCTTTACTATCTAATGCTAAGTGAGACACGGTAACGAATTTAGCACTTGCATGATGACGTTGTTTTACTACAAGTTCCAGAATGCTTTGGGAATTTTCTTCTTGTTCAGATTTTTATTCCCTCATGAGAATAGCAAGACAATTAGTGCTAATTATCTAACAAAAGAAAATGGGCAAAGCATTCTGGTACTTGTAGTATATGACGCCATCATGCAAGTCGCCTATTCTGGTCGAGAAAAAAATTCGGGGAATAAAGCGAGACTCGAACTTCGAGGGGTACAGCAATTGTCTAAACATATCCCAAAGTGGAGTATTGAGAATGAATCAATGATACTTACTAGAATTGGTATTATTTTATAATCATCACATATCATTATTCTAGTATACATATATACCACACAAGTATGTAAACAGTCTCCCCGGGGGGGGGGGGGGGGGGGTGGGACTCCCGGAAATTTAGGATAGGGGTGTGCCCCCGGGATGTCGAAACCCTGATCCTATTTAAGGATGAGAAATTGGAAAATTCATACCCTTTCCAAGGATTTGTAACTGAAAAATAGACCCAATTTAAGGAAAAAGTTAATAGTATTCCTTTGGAAATCGCTAATATCAGAAGTGCATACGCTGGCTGTTACGCTAAGCGGATTTTTTAGCCAAAATAAAAAAAGTGTACCCAAATTAAAGATCGAATATTTTATTTTAAAGTGAAAAGCAAAATATGGTACCCCATTTAAGGATCTGGAGGTTCAAAAACCATACCCTATTTGGGGGCACATACCTATATAGCGTATATATGGGAGTACCCCCCCCCCCCCGGGGGGGATGTCTCACTATTTTAATAAACCAATATTGTGTATATTCAAGTTATAATGATATGAGCTCTGATTGATTAGCTGCAGCATTGTCTAATGCTGTGGACAGAGCTAAAGTATTACTTGTTGCACGATTATATCCAGGATCAACATACTATTCTACGTACTTGGGCGTTCAGGACTTTGCACCGGCAACTCCTTTGTATGTGCAGATCTTGAAACCGGAAAAAACAAATTCCATGTCAGTTTTGCAGGTGAGTTCGTGTTTCAAATAGAAGGGAGAGAGAAGGGCCACAGAGTCATCAGTTTATACAAACTGTCACATGCTACCCTCGATAAATAAAGTCTATTAATTCATTCATTCATTCAAATAGAAGCTTTTTCCTATCGGAGATACCGCTGTCATGAGCACCACAACCTTATAATTATATTATCGCTGAGTTAGTTACTGTCACGTGCCACCTTCGATAAATAAAGTCTAGATCTATTCATTCATTCATTCAAATCCTATCGGAGATACCGCTGTCATGAGCACCACAACCTTATAATTATATTATCGCTGAGTTAGTTACTGCCACGTTTTTTTATTTTTTATTTTATTGATTTTTCTTTTTTTTAGTTTTATAATTTATCATTTTAATGGTTACTGCCACGTGCCACCTTCACTCGGCATCCCAAACCGAGTCTGAAGACGACGAATCTGAAGACGACGAATCTGAAGACGACGAATCTGAAACCGAAGGGTCTGAAGACGACGTTGCGCCCGAGAGAGATGAGCAGCCGAGCGACGACGAGCAGCCAAGCGACGACGAGCGGCCAAGCGACGAGCGGCCAAGCGACGAGCGGCCAAGCAACAGAGCCGACGCGATTCGCGGCGCTTTCAGAAAAAGACATGAGTACCATACTCGAAGAAAAACACTCTACAAAAACTAAAAGAAACACCAACTGGTCGGTAGCAACATTTAAAGGTATTTTTTTCATTTTCATCAGTGAAAATGTCGTCTTTAATAGAGGTTATTTGGAGAAAGAACAACGTGAAACGCATAGTAATATATTCGGTAAAAGGCGCACAATTAAAAAACCAAAGTCAATTCTGAGATATGTTTCAGTATATCATTCTAAGCTTACGTAGACGGAGTTTTAGAGATTTCAGAGTACCCGCACATATAGAAAATATTAATCGCATAATAACGGTGAAATGTAAATAGGAAAAACCTGCTTTGTTAACCTTTATTTCCCACTTGTTGATTTGCAGTAAATACCTAGATTTTAACTCAGATATCATGTAGCACCTTTCTAAAATGAATATCCGAGGACAGTTTCGCTTTAGCTGTCTTTATTTTTTTCGCGCGATGCGATTTTCTAGAGGTACTATTTTCCCGCTGACAAATAGAGGTAAGCTATTCACTACATAGAGCTACTGTATATAGTACATGTGTAGAGTAACCTTTAATTCCTATTTACAATACAAATAGAGGTAAGCTATTCACTACATAGAACTACTGTATATAGTACAGGTACATGTGTAGAGTAACCTTTAATTCCTATTTACAATACAAATAGAGGTAAGCTATTCACTACATAGAGCTACTGTATATAGTACAGGTACATGTGAAGAATAACCTTTAATTCCTATTTACAATACAAATAGAGGTAAGCTATTCACTACATAGAACTACTGTATATAGTACATGTGTAGAGTAACCTTTAATTCCTATTTACAATACAAATAGAGGTAAGCTATTCACTACATAGAACTACTGTATATAGTACAGGTACATGTGTAGAGTAACCTTTAATTCCTATTTACAATACAAATAGAGGTAAGCTATTCACTACATAGAGCTACTGTATATAGTACATGTACATGTGTAGAGTAACCTTTAATTCCTATTTACAATACAAATAGAGGTAAGCTATTCACTACATAGAGCTACTGTATATAGTACATGTACATGTGTAGAGTAACCTTTAATTCCTATTTACAATATAAATAGAGGTAAGCTATTCACTACATAGAACTACTGTATATAGTACATGTACATGTGTAGAGTAACCTTTAATTCCTATTTACAATATAAATAGAGGTAAGCTATTCACTACATAGAGCTACTGTATATAGTACATGTGTAGAGTAACCTTTAATTCCTATTTACAATACAAATAGAGGTAAGCTATTCACTACATAGAGCTACTGTATATAGTACATGTGTAGAGTAACCTTTAATTCCTATTTACAATACAAATAGAGGTAAGCTATTCACTACATAGAGCTACTGTATATAGTACATGTGTAGAGTAACCTTTAATTCCTATTTACAATACAAATAGAGGTAAGCTATTCACTACATAGAAAGAAAGACTTGAGGAACTGAATTATTTTATTGAGGGTAGCACGTGACAGTTTGTATAAACTGATGACCATGTGGCCCTCCAATAACTATAATAATAATAATAGACTTTATTTATTGAGGGTAGCACGTGACAGTTTGTATAAACTGATGACCATGTGGCCCTCCAATAAACTATAATAATAATAAATAGACTTTATTTATTGAGGGTAGCATCCAAGTCTGGCTCAACAAGTTTTTCCTGTAGAAAACGCAGGAGCGCAGATAAGAACAATGCTGTAAGATGAAGCCACTACAATTGATTTAAATAGATGCCTGCATACTTGAAGGAAATCCTTAAGAACAATGCTGTCAGACCTCTATGGTCTCTGTTTCAAGAAGGTTACCTCTCGTAAGAGACAACCCTTTTGCTAAGCAAGAGGGTCACTTATAATAATAAATAATAATAATGGAAGTTCTTATACATGTAGGTGGCTACAAAGTTTAATGAAGAGATAGTGGAAAAGGGGGATCTATGGTCTTGTTACTTTGCAACATGGCAACACAACATTTTGACCTCTTGTAAGCGACCACAAGACCAGTCCCAAGATGGTCGCACATAAAACTTCCACACCTACAAGAGGTAACAACTAGAGAGTTTCATGATCAATTAGGGAAAAGATAATGGAAAAGAGGGATCTATGGCCTTCATTTCATGCAAGACGATCTGGTTACTTTGGAAGATGGCTATGTAACATTACATCAATCGGTCGACCTACAGTATCCTAATGTGATCTTCCTAATGTCATCTACATGTATGTGATCTTTAGACCTTTCGGTCGCTTATAGGAGGTGTGCACCAACAAGAGGTGAAAACTACAGAGCTTGACGAAAAGCTTAGGGAAATGGAGGACCAACAGCCTACATTTCATGCGGCAAAAATGGTAGATCGACCAGGTTACTTTGGAAGATGGCTACGGAACATTACATAAATCAGTTGACTTTTCCTATGCGACCTTTAGACCTTTCGGTCGGTTAATGGAGGTGCTGACCAGCAAGAGAAAACAACTAAAGAGTTAAGTAAGTATGATTAAGGAAATGAGGGATTTTAAAAAGTGGTCGCTTCCCAGAGTGGTCGCTTTCCAGAGGTGGTCGCTTTCCAGAGGTGCCAAGGTGGTCGCTCAGCGGGGTTTGATTGTTCTCTTACCATCGTTAACATCGTTAGGAGTGAGAATCCTTCTTCTTTGTGATGTTTAATGCTCAAGGTCTTCAACAAACGACGTCCACACTCTTCTCCATAGAGAACTGATGACATCGTCAACGTCTTTGTTAAGGTTTGTTCTTATCTGTGAAAACACACTGCAAAACGACTGTAGCATTTTAAGACATTTGACGCAACCTCTTGTCTGCAAAAAAGGACATACAGCTATTCTAGAAAGTATTGTTGGTAAAAATGGCCCAGCAGATAAAAATTATGAAACCATGACAACCAGATATGACATCATGTGTTGACGTCATCATTACCTTTTACAGTTTGTCTGGAGTTGATGCAGTGTGGTTAGCATCGGTAGACATTCCGTGGATGCGAGAGATGATGGGTGCTTCAGGAGCAATGTAGATAATTTTGCATGGTATTCCCCAGTATTCCTATGTATTCCCCAGTATTCCTATGTATTCCCATGTATTCCCCTGTATTCCCCTGTATTTCCCTGTATTCCCCTGTATTCCCCTGTATTCCCCTGTATTCCCCTGTATTCCCTAGCCTGCGTAGCGGCGTACGGGAAAAGGGAAGGAGGGAGGGGAAGGGGGAAGGGAAGGAGAGGAGAGGGGATTGGGGAGAGGGGATTGGGAAGAGAGCACCCAATCCCCCCTCCTCTCCTCCCCCTCCTCTCCTCCTCCTCCCCTTCCCCCCTTCCCCTCCCTCCTTCCCTTTTCCGTACGCCGCTACGCAGGCTATGTATTCCCCTGTATTCCTATGTATTCCCTTGTATTCCTATGTATTCCCCTGTATTCCCCAGTATTCCCCAGTATTCCCCTGTATTCCCATGTATTCCCCTGTATTCCCCTGTATTCCCCTGTATTCCCCTGTATTCCCCTGTATTCCTATGTATTCCCTTGTATTCCTATGTATTCCCCTGTATTCCCCAGTATTCCCCAGTATTCCCCTGTATTCCCATGTATTCCTATGTATTCCCTTGTATTCCTATGTATTCCCCTGTATTCCCCAGTATTCCCCAGTATTCCCCTGTATTCCCCTGTATTCCCCTGTATTCTCCTGTATTCTCCTGTATTCCCCTGTATTCCCATGTATGCTCCTGAATACATAGGAATACAGGGGAATACAGGGGAATACAGGGGAATACATGGGAATACAGGGGAATACAGGGGAATACGGGGAATACAGGGGAATACAGGGGAATACAGGGGAATACAGGGGAATACAGGGGAATACATAGGAATACAGGGGAATACAGGGGAATACAGGGTATACATAGGAATACATAGGAATACAGGGGAAGACATGGGAATACATAGGAATACAGGGGAATACAGGGGAATACAGGGGAATACAGAAGAATACAGGGGAATACAGGGGAATACAGGGGAATACATAGGAATACATAGGAATACAGGGGAATACAGGGGAATACAGGGGAATACAGGGGAATACATAGGAATACAGGGGAATACAGGGGAATACAGGGGAATACAGGGGAATACAGGGGAATACATAGGAATACAGGGGAATACAGGGGAATACAGGGGAATACATAGGAATACAGGGGAATACAGGGGAATACAGGGGAATACAGGGGAATACATAGGAATACTGGGGAATACAGGGTAAACAATAAGAATATATAGATACCATAAAGACATATTATGTTAAATACAATATATTTATGATACATAAAGTACCAACCGCCGTCTGAAAATTAGTCTTGGTCGACCCCGTGGAATTCAAAATGGCGGCATATAGTAAGGGACGTCTTCTGTTACAGGGTCGGTTTGCTTTAGTAACGGGTAAGAGTGCTTTATTTAGCTCTTATATAGTGGTCTTTACTCTGAGTACTTGATTAAAATTGACATATTTTCTAAAAAACAACTTGACCCCCTTCTTCTCCCTAATTCTGTTACCATTCTATTTCTCTAGTGACGTTATAATAAGGTTATGTATTACCAGGAGGAGCCAGTGGAATTGGAAGAGCTGCATGTGAAACTCTGGCTAAAGAGGGAGCAGTTGTAGCAGTTGTGGATAGAGACATCAGTGGTGCACAAGAGACTGCAGCAAGTCTCCAAGATAATAACAATGTGAAGCATTCATTTTACTCTGTTGATGTCTCTTCTTCTGATCAAGTTGAAAGTCTAATAAAACAAATGATCAGAGAGTATGATAGAGCTCCTTGTATTCTTGTCAATTCTGCTGGTATTATAAAAGATTCACTCTTTCTAAAAATGAGGGAGGATGATTTTGATCAAGTTATTAATGTAAATCTCAAGGTGGGTGCATGTAAATATAATGATTCTATATCCTAAGTTCCTTATCCGTACTTGTATCTGAAATTGAAGGGCTCGCTGCAAGAACTATGTAAGTGATTTCTGATCAAAATCTGAATTCTCCTTGAGATTCATTGGATTTCAAAGGATAATTTGGGTTTTGATCACAAGTCACTTACGCTGGTCTTGCAGGGCGGAGCCCTTCAATTGTTGCTTGGTTGTGACATTCTCCAAGAAGTACATACATACATACATACATAATCTTTATTTATCCTCAAATTTCCAGTAATGATCGATTGTGCAAGCAGCCTAAATTTAAAGCACAAAACTACGGATATAAAATAAAAGATAAAGAACAATTGGTTGATTAAGAAGTATAGATAACTTTATGAATGAACATTATTTGCCTTAGGGAACCTTCTTAATGTCACAATACACGTCAAAAGCCATGGTGGAAAATGACGTAAACAATGGCTCCATCATCAACATAGCCAGTATTGTTGGGAAGGTCAGTGGTAAATGCACTTGTTTTATTTGCATGTTGATATAACATACAGTCATTCTCAAAAAGGTTGCCCAGATGAAAAGACTACAATACTACAATAAATTAAAAGTCACGTGATTACAATACAATACAATACAATAACTTTATTTATACACGATTAGGATTAAAGCTGAAAAGCTTGTGGGGTCGTGTGTAAAACAATGGAAATAAAAATAAAAACTATGTATATAAAATTCTAAATGCTTCTAAATTCTAAAACGTGATTCATTATGTATTCAATTTCCTCACGTATAATTTCAATTTGAGATGCAAAAGTACACGACATTGTGAGAAATGGATGAAATGCCACTGGTATCAACTCGCAGTTCCTCATGCAGAAATTAAAAACATAATGAATCACGTGATTTTATTGTAGTATTGTAGTCTTTTCATCTGGACAACCTTTTTCAGAATGACTGTATAACGCAAGAAGAAAAAACGTTACTTCATTGTGGAAACATGGCTGCATGACACAAGCACCTAATGTTTTCATTGTTTTACTTAAGATGGGAAATATTGGTCAAGCAAACTATACCGCATCAAAAGCAGGAGTAGAAGGATTAACAAAGACCTGTGCTCTTGAACTTGCAAGGTTGTTTAATTAATGTCTTTGTGACTCCTCGGACACTGCCTTATTTAGCCTTTCCATCAATTCTTCATCGCTTACATTAGGCTTTTGCAATAAGGGACGGAGTTTTGCCCTGATAGATTCCGATTGGAGACCTGTCTCTAAAACATGTCGGAACAATCCATGAACTAATCCGGAATCGTACTTGACAGTTCCGTCGGCTACTTTTGAAGCAAATAAAACTTGTTGCCTAATTGTCACTATTTTAGGAGCTTATGTGGCTGAAATAGCTCAAATATGGTTGAAAATAACTCTTATTAACTCCAAGATT
>JAUJYZ010000193.1:55264-77881 GCA_033675265.1 Actinostola sp. cb2023 | reverse complement strand
TGGTGGCGGGAAGGAGGCCCAAGCAGTACCCCAGTTTTTTGACTATGCTCTGGCAGGAACATGTTGCGACGTTCGTATTGAAGGATGGTAAATTCCCATGACAAGGCACCTGCGACGATTTCCCATCCAATCCTGTCCACCTTGCACCAACCATAGCAATGAAAAGACCTCCACCAACTGAAGAGCTGGTCAAAAATCTGCGCCAACAAACTGTAATTACAAGGACCAAGTTCATTCTTAAACATACCACTTATATCCTTGACGAGGTCTACATAATGGTGATTGTTTCTTTTTCCTAGTTTTGAGACAAGGTTTCTGATTACCAAAATTTGAACAGGATTGGTATGTGAAATTCCAGATTCGAACAAGCGGACAATATCAACAACCTTATAAAATAACTACACGGTTTTTCTTTACGCAAGTTTTCATTGATCCAATGTGCAATTCTCCTGAAAACATCAGGAAATGGCTCCACCATCCAATCAAATCTTGCGAAAGAAATCAAAAATGGCAAAGCGATTCGACAACTTTTATCTGTGCCGTTTCGCCGTTTAAAAAGTGTTTTGACGAGGAAAATCGTTTTGAAGAGCACTATCTCTATAGAAGCCTAAGGACATGTTCTACGATGCTATGTAAATGTTCTCTGTAAACCACTCTTAGTTATGCAACTATCTCTATAGAAGCCTAAGGACATGTTCTACGATGCTATTGTAAATGTTTTCTCTGTAAACACACTCTTAGTTATGCACTATCTCTATAGACGCCTAAGGACATGTTCTACGATGCTATTGTAAAATGTTCTCTGTAATCCACTCTTAGTTATGCACTAATCTCTATAGAAAGCCTAAGGACATGTTCTACGATGCTATTGTAAACGTTCTCTGTAAACCACACTCTTAGTTATGCACTATCTCTATAGAATGACTAAGGACATGGTTCTACGATGCCTATTGTAAAAACGTTCTCTGTAAACCACTCTTAGTTATGCACTATCTCTATAGAAGTGCTAAGGACATGTTCTACATACGATGCTATTGTAAACGTTCTCTGATAACCCACTCGTAGTTATGCACTATCTCTATAGAAGGATAAGGACATGTTCTACGATGCTATTGTAAATGTTCTCTGTAATCCACTCTTAGTTTATGCACTATCTCTATAGAAGCCTAAGGACATGTTCTAACGATGCTATTGTAAATGTTCTCTGTAATCCACTCTAAAGTTATGCCACTATCTCTATAGAAGACTAGGGACATGTTCTACGATGCTATTGTAAAATGTTCTCTGTAATCCATCTCTTAGTTATGCACTATCTCTATAGAAGCCGTGGTCGAAGTTTGTCTAAAAATACAATTTTGAAGAAATAGTTTACTAGATGAGAAGTATGTGACAAACATTCTACATTAATATCTACATCAAATATTTTAATGTCATTGGGAATATATTATTGACACGTTTCATTATAGCAGGTAATGTACTACCTTGAAGGAATTGGGATCCCCTGTGTAAAGTTCGTAGGCCGTGGTCGAAGTTTGTATATGAGTTTGATTTTCGCTTGCTAGAAACATTCCTTGTTTGCCTTGTTCTTCAAATACTTGGTACAAATAAAGATTGAGGGTTTGAGGCAATATTTCGTGAATTTCCGGTCAGTTTGGATTTCAATTTCGACTATGTTTTCGCCTGAACTAAAGACGTAGCTCACGGCAACACAACACACATAAGCTTAAAGGCCTTGTTACAACGGTGAAACGTTTTTCGTGAAAAACATTTCGTGAAACGGTGCGAGACAGTTTCACCGTGTTGTACATGTTTTCTGAACTCGTTGTAAAACTTCTGATCACCAGCCTCCCTCGATATAATTATTTCTAGTGCAATGCCCTTTATCGAAGCCGGTCAGGCGCGCGAAACAAATTATAAAACATGGCGCGAGACGAATGGAACAAGACGTGCTCTTGCCGTTTTTATTGAGGATGACGAAACTGAACCAGTTTTTCGAACTGAGAAAGCACATTAAACTGCATGTATACGATCGTGGATAGCATTAAACTATTTTGCAATTTAAAGTAGGAAGCGGTCTTATTTAGACCTCCTCAAATTCCGTAGCAAAACAAAAATAAAAAACGTGACGTACAAAACATAAACAAATAACAGCTTTTGTATAGATCCATTTATCGAAATGACTGAAAATTTACTCTAAAACAAACTCCCAAAACTACTAGGATTTGAGGATATTAGTGACGTAATTGGTTCTGATTGCTTTGTGAACTGAAGCACATCAAACACAAGTTTTCACGAGGTGTGGTTACACGGGTGCAATGGCTGGTTTATTTATGAAACTTTTTTGCTTTGAGTTTCACGAAAAAGTAGAAAGCAGTTCTACTTTTCATGAAAACTGTCTCGCAACGCAAATTCGAAAAAGTTTCCTGAAAACGACCGATGTTACACGGTGAAACTCTTGGTGAAACCTGTCTCGCACCGTTTCACGAAAACAGTTTGTTTCACGAAAAAGTTTCACCGGTGTAACAGCGCCTTAACTTGTTTGAAAATAATATAAAACAATTAATAATGGACAAATGACAATCAATGACACAAATGCCAATAAATAAGTCAACTTCGAAAATCCAATATCCTCCTTCACGTTAGATATAAATAGCATGCTGTATGAATACTCTTGATTGTGCTATCGTCAGTCGGCAAAGTTGGCGATCAAGCTTCGATCGTTGCTTTCAACTGGCTTCTGGATCGGATTCAGGTATCCAGGGTTATCCATGTTTTCCGGGCGTCGTAAATGATTTCTCCCCCCACCCCCGGTCCCCGCTCCCCACACGCCCACTGTACAATCAAGATTAACTTCAAGATGTATAACTGATAAAAGGCTTTCAAGGCTTCCATCAGTTTTATGTGTCTCTGTTTCAGTTCGTGAATATCGCATGTTGACATCGAGCGAAGAGTCCGCTACTCACACGTACTCAGGCGTACCTCGTGGCATTGACGGCTCTTCGTTTTTTCGCTGCTGAGAGATCTTCTCTCTTCTTTGACTACACACTGAACACTCTGGCGAGTAAAGAGTGAAAGATTTTGTTTCCTCGAAAAATTCCACATAAAGTGCCTTCCCAGTTAGAAAATTACTGTCGTTTCGCTAGGCAAATCGTAAGTCGTCTAAGGGACGCAACAGGTTTCTTTCATGGGGGCACGGGGGGCAACTCCCATCTCCCATCGCGAAAGCTGTGGAAAGCGGCGGGGATGGATCGTCGGTACCATTCTGGGGGCGTAAGCTCAAGCGTTTACTTGACCCCTGAAAAGATGCCATTCCCTAAATATTATAGTTTCTTAAATAGTCACCGAACGCTAATCGAAAAGAGCGGGAAGAATTCTAATACCAAGGGTAATTCCATGGATCAAGAGCTAAACTTGTGTAAACAGTTCATGTTACCTGGCCAATTACATGGATGTACGGTTATCGGTGTTCACGTGAAATTCGCAAACACGTTACCAGAAAGTAGTACATCCTTGGCTGATCGCGAATTTGGACTTCATACTGAGATATTTGATATTCAACACGAGACGTTGCATTTGTCACGCAATTATCCCGCGTAAATCATTTATACAATGGTCATTCACTCATGATCAGTTTGCTGTCTTGAGTGTAAAACTTTGCTATACTTGTTATCTTCGGGTATGTCTTTGTGTAATCAAGCTGTTGAACCTCCAAAGCGGGTTCTTAACAGCATATTGTGCGAGAACAAATTGGGGCTGCTTGACAATAGGTTGCGCGAAGATTGCCTCGTTGAATCTCGAGTTGGCGAGACGAACTGAAGTTACGACAAAGCCGGAAGAGAAACAATCAAAAACGTTGCGTTTTGAAACGTCCTCAAGAGAACACACAAGAAAAAAGAAAGACGTCATTCGAAAAGAATCTAGGAAAGAAAAGATCGTCAAGAATTACAAGGCGTTTGTCTACTGGCTTATGCTCTACTTGAAACGGGTATTGTTTTACTAACAGTAGTATTTGCGTTTCGCTTGAGTTTGAGTTCAGTATCCTTGACGGGAGTTGTAGAATCTTACTTACCACCACTGGAAGTAGCATTCGCCGAACATGTGTTGCTTCAAGGCAAGGCTTTCCCCTGAACCACTGTTTGGAACATCGCATGATAGTCTTTACTGCTGTACAGAAGATGGATTCTTCATAACACTCTAGATAAGTCGCTGTGCGGAAGTGTGGAAAAATAAGTCTTGATTTTCAATTTGTCTTTTTCGTTTCCAATGCGAAAAATCCCATTCATCCCCACAGAAAGTCGTTAAACGAGAGAGGGAAAATTTGTTGTGAGTGAAGAGTTTTTGGCTACGTTTGCATTGCTTTCAAGGTGTCGATACTTCGCGTGATTTCATCTCTCGAGACTGGTTTTCTATCAAGTAGAAGGGGACA
Organism: Actinostola sp. cb2023; assembly: GCA_033675265.1. NCBI lineage: Eukaryota > Metazoa > Cnidaria > Anthozoa > Actiniaria > Actinostolidae > Actinostola > Actinostola sp. cb2023. Next base: position 73,455 of record JAUJYZ010000193.1, on the reverse strand, counting down.
CTGTTTTCACTCTTTCCGCTAACTGTCACAGATTGCAGCCCTTCCTATATAACGTTCTGAAAGAACCAAAAAAACAATATGTTTTGATTGGGAATAAATTGTTATAACATTTTTGATACACTTGATTAATCTTATTTAATCAGTTTTAAAGTGTCAAATTAATAGCGAGCTCATCAAGGCTAGTGTAAGGAGGGTCAGTCGATTTTCCTGTGCAGACACTTGCTAAGACATTCTTTACAACTCATCTATTTAGAATGTCTGTACTTATCACCAAAGTTATTGGATTACTTTCCATACTCACTGGTCAACAGTAAAGTATTGGTTCCGAGGCCAGGCTGCAAAGTAATTTGATTTCAAGGATTATTCCAATGAGGAATAGCCGACAGAAAACATGTTTGGAAAAAATCAAAAATCTGATTTTTTCCGAACATTTGTCTGTACATGTCTATTCCTCATTAGTTTCCATTTCTATACTTATCATAGTTCTTTATTATTCCAATTGGTACCTAAAGTTCGTGGTTTAATTGTGTGGACACAGTTGAACCGTTCCATGGACGGGTAGTCACCATTCTAATGCGATATCAACACTAAAATATGATTTCTTTTCGTTAACCACTTTTACTGAGGTTTTCATAGCATTCTATATATTTCCATAAAACAGTTTTATTGAGAAGAGAAAGCAGACTATTTCTTGCGAACTAAAGCCCCATTTACACGGTAACCTTTTTGGCACGGCAACTCTTAAAATTTGGGCAGCGTACCTATCATTTTTGGTACGGCACCCCCAATTTTTTGTCGTGTAAACATATTTTTTTCGGCACCCGTGCCTAAATTTTTTGGCACGCGTCCTAGTTTTGTAAGCGGGCCTCGAGACCACCCTCAGTGAGGTAGTCTCGGGCCCGCCGCAGAAAAAGGCACGCGTATCAAAACTGCGCCCACAAGATCTTCGGCCAGTGGTATTCTCTACTGCGCAGTCGCACAAGTGCACTTCTTCTATCAAGATTGGCGTCGTCTTCTACGGTCTTCTACTAGTTACTGTGTCTGAAATGCAGCCGGTGCGTGATTTTCGTATGCCACAGGCAAAGAAGCCAAAACTAGAGGCAAATTGTGGTCTGAAGAATACGACACAGATTTAGTTCAAAATCTCCTATTTGTTCTTCACGATTCTGTCCCCCTTGCTCATATATAAGGCCGTTACGTCATAGTGGTGTATAGGGCAATTTATTAGTAGGTTGAAAAAACGTTATTTTGTCTCTTACAAAAAACATTGCAACACCTGCAAGCAGTACCCAGAGTCTGCAACCATGGGTAGCAAAACAGCTTTGCACAGTGCTAAGTTACCAGCATATCGAGCGGCGTTCACGGAGGCATTTGAAGTGACAGGCGTAGATGTCGCTGGGCCCATCTACTATCGCGTGGAGAAAATCAGAGCAAGGCAAGGCATACATTGCTTTGTTCACATGTGGCAAGTACCACGGGCAGTACACTTGAAGGGTGGTTCGTGACCTATCCGCGCCGAAGTTTTAAAGAGCACTTAAGGAGTTTGTTACAAGACGAGGATGTCCCCAGATGATGATGTCAGTGATAATGGCAAGACTTTTATAGCGACTGGCAAGTGGCTGGTCTGTCCTGAAGACAAGCATCACAGCACCTAGCAAGCTACCTGGCAACCCAGTCGATCATCTGGAAGTTCAACTTAGCGCGAGCCCCCCTGGTGCGGGCATGGCTTCTTTGAGCGGTTGGTTGGGTAATGAAGAATACTATGCTCTCCAAATCAGTCGGGAGACGTGCTGCTCAGCTACGACCGAGTTACAGGATTTGATACTGGATGTTGAAGACGACCATGAAACAACCGACCCCCTAGTGTACCAAGGCGAGGAGTTCACGGAGCCAGTAATCACACCTAACATTCTGATTAGAGGAAGCTCAGTTCCCGTCCTAGAAGAAGACTTGGACAAATTCTCTGACGATGACCATGTAGAGCAGGCGTATGAAGTTTCTTCAGGGCGAGTAAGGAGGACCTGAGGAGAAGAGATTTGTAAGGGGAGTACGTCCATGCTCTAGAAGGAGGGGCAGCAATCGAAAGGAGCAGACGACCGGTACAGAGTTCCAGAGATCGGGAGAGTAGTGAATGGTAATATAATAATATAACTTTATTTATAGCAACACGCTTGCCCCGTCACCAATAATTTGAAAAGCGGATTTCCACAAGGGGCGTGTGGTTACAATTGATAAAAAATTAATCTAGAACTACTTCAAATATATATATAAAATTTACTAATATATCAATAAAATACTTATGCTATAATAACTACAATATATTCTAAACAAGATTCTGAAAAAGTGTGAGCGGCAATTTCTGTTTTTGATAATGATAACGAGTTGCATTCGCGTAAAAGTCTTTAGGACACGCGAAAATTCCACAATTCTCGCCCATTAATGGATGGCTCGTGATTGCATACCGAGGGGGTTTGTTATACAGACTTTTGGAAATAGATAAGATTGATATACGTTATCAGGGATGGCTCGTGGATTGCATACCGAGGGGGTTTTGTTATACAGCGACTTTTGAAATAGCATAAGCGATGATTATACGGTTATCAGGGATGGCTCGTGATTGCATACCGAGGGGGTTTGTTGATACACATACAGAACAAAAACCATAATAAACGACTGCGGGCTGCCTCATCAAGGGAAAAACCGTCCCAGTATTACATTGCAAACCGAGTGACCTTGCATGACCCTTAGTTTGCGTGACGATGATCATGGGATACTGAAGGCCCAAGATGTCAGCCAGATTCCAGCGATTACTCCTTAATGTGATTTATTACTAAATACTCTTCTCAGGGGGTAGGTGATGGCAAAGCAAGCGGTCGAGACTGATCGCCACTAAAGTTAGAACTGAAAGCACGTAATGGAACCAATCTGAGGCTGAATGGAAAAACTTACACAGAAATTCCGCGAAAAAGTTATATCTCCGAACCATGAATCGAGGGCGAAGAACCACTTGATGACGTAGGGGAATATCGCTGGTTAGTAGGAGTCGACCTCACGGGGAAAAAAAAATAGCCAGGTTGGCGATGAGAATGTTGGTGGAGTTTCGCATGTGTGTTCTAGTGCACACAGCGATGTAGCTGATCTAAGATATTTCCCAACGGACGAGACGAACAGAACAAAATGGCGGCGTACACGGGTACGCCTATTGTGAAGTTCGAGAGTGAATGGTGACGTCCAATGGTGACGTCATGTTAGGTGGTTCTGAAGATTAACCCAAAACACGAAAAATAAATAAAATGAACCGAACGAATGAATGAACGAACGAGACGAATAAATGAACGAACGAACGATTAAACGACGAACGATGAATGAACGAACGAATAAATGAATGAACGAACGAACGAACGAATAAATGAATGAACGAAACGAACGATTAAAGGACGAACGAATGAATGAACGAACGAACGAATACACATGAACGAACGAACGAACGAATAAATGAACGAACGAACGACTGCGATTAAAGGACACGAACGAGATGAGATGAATGCAACGAAACGAATGGATAAATAAAGGGCAGAACGATAATAAAGTGAATTAATGAATGGAGTGAATGAATAAGTGGACGAATGAGTAAATAAACCGAACAAATGAAATGAACCCAACAAACGGGAAAACTAGCAAATCAAACAAAAATATCACCTGTGCTTGAATTAAAGTCATCGTCAACCTCGTCTCCATTACCCGTATTAACTTTCTATGGTATATACATCATACAACCGTAATAGAGTAGATGATAAGCTTAGATCATTGAAAACCTTTGATAGGTGTAGAGTGTAGAGCGTTGCGACTTGGTTATAAGTGACTCGATTGAACAATATAAATACGTACATTCGTTTCAAGTTTCCTAGATAATACCGCTAATTGTCTCGGCGACTTCGTCGCTCGCTATCAGGAAAGAAAGATTTCTCAGCGACTTCACGTCGCTCGCTATCAGAATAAAAAGTGTGGTCGACTGTTGTGACAAGGCTAATGTATTTGTTTAGATCATAACAGATACCGATTACTGTTCAATGTCATTCGAAAATGTCACTGATCGAGCACCACAGGGATCCCGCATTTCACGTAATGACTGTGTATTGTGTCACATAAATACGTAACTGTTTCGAAAGCAGTTTCTTATGCGTTTGTTAAGTCGCCTACTAAATACTACATAACAGTGCTTGTGTTGTTGTCATAGATAATACAAATCGTGTACACAATTTTAAGGCTCATTGCATATGCTGACATGCTAGGTGTGGATGTTTTTGTGTATCTTGGCAATAAGTCACGCAAACGCTTAACGGCTTTACCAAACAGATATAAGAATGATGCTTATCTGATATTTTATGGCTTGCTCTTCTTGATTGACTAAGATAATTATTATCATATTTTCTGGACTTACTTCTCTCCTCATATCATAAGATACTCGAGAAGTACAAACCAAACGGCAACAACACTTTTGGCATGACAGTTTTGTAGATTTGAGTGTTTCACAATAACTTTGATTTTTGATAACAATGGTTCATTTGTTTATGTTTGTTTCATAGTATTCAACTTTTGATTTTTGATAACATGTGCATTTGATATTGTTTGTTTCATTATACCTTTGCAATTCGACCGTACTTGTGGTCTCTTCGTATTTTGCTGCTGGGATCAGCTCCCTCGCGAATGGAAGGGGCTGGCGACCTCATATATTTCTGGTCTCTTCGGTTATTTGCTGCTGGGACAGCTCCCTCACGAATGGAAGGGGTGGCGACCATATATTTGCGTGGTCTCTTCGTTATTGGGCTGCTACAACAGCGTCCCTCACGAATGGAAGCGGTGGCGATCTCAAATTTTGAAGATCTTCCCGTCTTCAACACTTAACTTAACGCACAAAGTATGCTCACGTCACTCGGCTGAGAAAACCTGTTTTTGATACTTACTGTAACTTTGTACTCAATGCAGTCTTCAAAAAACCTACTCGCTGAGAACTTCCTGCGGATGACTAACGTCGTTCCAAGTAGGAGGCAAGAAGAAAACTCCCATGACGCCACCAGCCGTGTGGTACAGAGGTAGAGTACAGTATATTACATCCTTGGACCCAACATTGTACAGAAACCCGAATACATTAGCATAGAGAAAGAATCTGCAACAAACATATTATTCTCAAATTCTACCCCTGGACTTCGAGTGCATGACGATGTTATTGTACAATTGCTTGGTTTCAACAGCTGTTAAAACTCCTTGAATCTCATTATTTGCTTCAAATGACGGGCAAACACTGCCCTCCATGTGCTATCAAGCAGAGAGTATTCTATTGAAAAAGCGCAATTCAGCTGATGAAAAATCCTCACGAGACCGGAAGTGACGTCTAATGAAAACCAGCAATTGTCTCAAATTCTACTCCTGGACTTCGAATGGCACGTGCATGCAATTACCAGTCGACTTACAGGTACAAATACATGGTGCAACATTGCGAGAAATATTGCCAGCTGATGTCACACTTTCAGTTTGTCAGTCCAAATCTGCAATTTGTCGCATGCAGGCCAAATATATTAATATTGGTCACACTACACTCATATATTGACAGGCCGGTACGCAATTCTGCACCGTGTGTCTGTATAGCTTAAATACTGCAAGTTTTCACTAGCGGCGCAAGCATAAGCACAAGAGGCCTTATATCATAGTGAAAACGCTCTTGACGCAAGCACAAGAGGCCTTATTTCACTGTGAAAACGTGCCTGACGCAAGTATAAGCGCAAGCACAAGAGGCGTTATATGTCACAAAGAAAACGCGCTTTACGCAACCATATGTGCAAGCACACGATGCAAACATCAAGAGGCCTTATTTCACTGTGAAAACGTGCCTGGCGCAAGTATAAGCGCAAGCATAAGAGGCCTTATGTCACTATGAAAACGCGCCTGACGCAAGTATAAGCGCAAGCACAAGAGGCCTTATGTCACTATGAAAACGCGCAGACAAGCATAAGCGCAAGTACAAGAGGCCTTATGTCACTATGAAAACGCGCAGACAAGCATAAGCGCAAGACAAGAGGCTTATGTCACTATGAAAACGCGCAGACAAGCATAAGCGCAAGTACAAGAGGCCTTATGTCACTATGAAAACGCGCAGGCAAGCATAAGCGCAAGTACAAGAGGCCTTATGTCACTATGAAAATGCGCAGACAGGCATAAGCGCAAGCATAAGAGGCCTTATGTCACTATGAAAACGCGCCTGACGCAAGTATAAGCGCAAGCACAAGAGGCCTTATGTCACTATGAAAAAACGCGCCTGACGCAAGTATAAGCGCAAGCATAAGAGGCCTTATGTCACTATGAAAAAAACGCGCCTGACGCAAGTATAAGCGCAAGCATAAGAGGCCTTATGTCACTATGAAAACGCGCCTGACGCAAGTATAAGCGCAAGCACAAGAGGCCTTATGTCACTATGAAAACGCGCCTGATGCAAGTATATAAGCGCAAGTACAAGAGGCCTTATGTCACTATGAAAACGCGCCTGACGCAAGTATAAGCGCAAGCATAAGAGGCCTTATGTCACTATGAAAACGCGCCTGACGCAAGTATAAGCGCAAGCACAAGAGGCCTTATGTCACTATGAAAACGTGCCTGACGCAAGTATAAGCGCAAGCATAAGAGGCCTTATGTCACTATATGAAAAACGCGCCTGACGCAAGTATAAGCGCAAGCATAAGAGGCCTTATGTCACTATGAAAACGCGCCTGACGCAAGTATAAGCGCAAGCACAAGAGGCCTTATGTCACTATGAAAAACGTGCCTGACGCAAGTATAAGCGCAAGCATAAGAGGCCTTATGTCACTATATGAAAAACGCGCGCCTGACGCAAGTATAAGCGCAAGCATAAGAGGCCTTATGTCACTATGAAAACGTGCCTGACGCAAGTATAAGCGCAAACAAAAGAGGCGTTACCATGTCATTGTGAAAACGCGCCTGACGCAAGTATAAACGCAAGCACAAGAGGCGTTATGTCACTATGAAAACGTGCCTGATGCAAGTATAAGCGCAAGCAAAAGAGGCGTTACCATGTCATTGTGAAAACGCGCCTGACGCAAGTATAAGCGCAAGCACAAGAGGCGTTATGTCACTATGAAAACGTGCCTGACGCAAGTATAAGCGCAAGCAAAAGAGGCGTTACCATGTCATTGTGAAAACGCGCCTGACGCAAGTATAAGCGCAAGCACAAGGAAGCCTTATGTCAGTGTTAATTTTGCGCGAAACATATTGTCGCACATGTACCTCGATGTCTTGACTGGTGCAGGCTTTGGCAGTCCAGTAGTCCCAGAAGTGAAAAACATAAAACATAACATCTGCAATTATTCAATAGAGCAACTATAATACACCACTTCACGGTTCAATTGAGTAGCCACGAACAATGGTACCAAGTCGAGGTTGTCCTTGTGCAAATACAATAATTGAAGCACAAGGACAACCTCGACTTGGATCCATTGTTCATGGCTACTGAACCGAACCGTGAAGTGGGGTATTAACATGGGATATGATGGAATGAGATAAGATGGGACACGACAAAAGTGATCAAATGAAATGGAACGGGATGAGATAATATGAGATGGTAATTGCAACATTACCTGCAAAACCTTTTTTGTAGTTGATTATAGGGGGATCTGATGAAGCATGTTTGAGATCCTGATCAAGACTGCTGGAAGGTAGTTTGATGTTTGCATTGCTACCGTGACTAAACAACTGCATTGTATCAGGTAATCTGTCTACAATATCTGTCACAGCATCTGATGACAGAGTAAAAGAACAAGACATTTTTCATATCTGAAAACTTTCTTTCTTGCTTATTTAAGGTACTGTATACCAGAAAAAGATTGGATGGAGGATTACCCTTACCAGAGGCTGAGAGGGGGCCAGGAGAGATTGGGAGAGAGAGAGAGAGAGAGAGAGAGAGAGAGAGAGGGGGGGGGGGGGGGACCCTCTCCCCTCGGAGAGCCTGTTCACAGGCTACTCATTCCCCGACCCTCAAGAGGCTGGAATATTAATCAATAAAATCAGGAGCCGATTTATACTACATGCATTTAGAAACAGTGGCAATCCAGAGCACATACTCTGTTTTACTGATTTGATTCTTACCTGAATATTCACCACTAAATATAAGAGCTTTGGCATTTGAGACTGTTATACAATGCAATAAGGAATCCAATCGTAGATTAAAATTAATGAGTGATGTTATGACACCAATTTTGACCAGGCCAAGCCAGATGAAGACATACTCGGGTCTGTTCTCCATGAAGAGTGCAACAACATCTCCCTTGTCAAACCCTTTGGATTTGAAAATGTTGCCAATTCTGTTGGAGTACTCATCAACCTCTTGGAACGTCCAGCTCCTGCCTTCAAACTGGAAAGCTGTTTTGTGTGGATACTTGGTAACAGTTTTCTTGAAGATATCAGATATGTTGTAGTTCTTATTGTTGTAGTACCCGGCCTTGACCACACTTGTGAAGAATGCAAGGAAGAAACTGAGAAGAAAAACAAATGAAAAAACAATACCATTTGCTACAATAACATAAGTGATCTATGATCAAAATCTAAATTCTCCCATTACATGGGCTCTTAGAATTCTAAAGGAGAATTCAGATTTTGATCACTTCAATTATGAAAGGGGTGTGGTGTGGGTCACCACCCAGTCATTACTGACTGCACGCAAAAAGGATACACAATTCTGGGAAGGCGAGGAAATGGAAGCGACTGGGAATGAGGTGTTTCTCCATGAAGCTCCCACAAAGTTACTCTACAAAGTTACCCTACCTAGATATACCTCTGCAATACAGGGCACACCTCCCCTCTAATCCCCCCCCCCCCCCCAATCCAATATTCCAAGTCAGGGGCGTAGCCAGGATTTTCCATTGGGGGGGCCGGGGGGGGGGGGGGGGGGGTCATGCACTCCATATCGTTCACCACCAAATCCCCCCCCCCCCTTCCCTCCTCAAACATAAATTTAAAGAGTAGACCCAGAGGAAGGGGGGGGGGGGGGGGGGGAGGTCACAGGCATCCTGTGACCTCCCCCTGCCTACGCCCCTGCTAGTAGCACTGACATGGTAGCATTATTGTAGTAGAAGTCCAGCTGTGATAATTTCTAAGTAGATGCTGTAGCTATAGACGCTTCCAGTTACAAAATAAAGGTGCGGGGGGAGGGGGTGGCAACTGCCCCCTGTGCTGTGTGTCATCTCTGCAATTTGTTGTTGAAGATTACTAGCTCGCACTGAACTTCAATATTAAAGTTTTGTTACAACCATTGCAGACTTAAGCGATTTCGAATCGGTAAAATACAATGGAACAGTATATAACTGTTATGTAATAGCCTCTTAATGGGCTTGTGTCACCTGTCACGTGACTTTTTAAATTTTCACCGAAGGCAAACGAAAATATCATAACTTGAAAGAGCATACTAAAATTAGTAAAAGTTGAAAATCTCAAAGGAACCAAGCAAATAAGACAAAAGTTAAAGGCTTTCAAAGTTTCCCGCTTGGAGGGCAATACATTTCCATACAAAAAAGGCAAAGTTTGAATGCCTGTAACTCTTGCCCTATTTACTTACTTCCCTTCAAACTTTCCACTTTTACTAATTTTAGTATGCTCTTTCCAGTTATGGTATTTTCGTTTGTCTTCAGTGAAAATTTAAAGTCACGTGACAGGTGACACAAGCTCATTTGATAAACGATAATGCGATATTGTCAACAGTGCGTGACGTTTCAAGTTCCCGCCATGTCAGGACGCTAGTTTGACCACGAAAATGTTTCAACATGAAGGAAAGTTTCAGCACTAGTTAGTAATAGAAATGAAGATACTTGTGTCTCTTTTAACCGTTTGATTCACAGAACATTTCAAGGCACACAGACACCAGTCAGTACTATATACACTACGTAGTTGGATACTGATAGATGTACGTGTGTTACCGGCACACACACTAATAATACATCAATCATTTATACATATCACAGACCATATGACTTACCTGACATCACGGGTAAAAACATGACAGAAAACTCTCGGGAATGTTGGTCCACCCGATGCAAGAAACGCAACGAACAACAACACAGGAAATACAAACCAAGGAAGACTAAAATGGTAAACAATCCCAAGAAGCAATCCAATAACTGTCAACCATGCAAGAAATGGCTTCATTGCTCTGACTTTACGGATGACCTTTGAGGTGATGCGAGTTTTATAGTTTGTTAGCATGCGTACTGCATCCGCTGCATAGATGTAGCGAGAACATATAGCGGCTAGTCAACTGTAAAATGCAGATTGCGTGACGAACTTGAGAAGAAAATATTTACAGAATATACTAGTCGTTTCTAATAGAAAGTGAGATGCTGCGAGTTGTGCACTGCCGTACATGTAGCTTTTAATGCATACATTTCATGTACATGTCACAGGGTTTGTCCCTTGTTAGCATGGCGCATTAACTGGTAAAAATAAATAAAATAATTAAATGCAGTATGATGTTGCTTAAATGCTAACACTATAACAATCTGGTCATAGACAGACAGCTATTCTTAGACTTTCAGCAGTCAGTGATCACTTTTATTCTCACCATTGCATAAAGTTTGTAGTGACGATATGCAGTAATTAATACAAATATGGATTCAATGAAATAGAGAATTGTTATTTACTGGCCAGATGTCAGGAAAGATGTTGAAGCCTCATAGTACACTGTCTTGTAGAAGATAATGTTGTCTTGAATCCAGTAAATAATATTTATAGTTTTGATTCATACAGTACATGTACATGTATGTTGTAGTGTTCTGGGATATTAAAAAGTCATAGAGATTTGAACAAGTCATGAATACATTGTAGTCTGACAGAAGTAGATAACTCAAAACTCCTCTTCACCAAAAAAAATCCAAGTACATGTAGATGTCTTGATCCAGTGTGTGATATTTTCTGTTTGCATTGAGTCAAAGCATTTTAATGAAACAGTAATCCTGTCAGCATATATTATGGCAATGCCAGAGGGTAATGTTTTCAGCAGTCAGATGATGGCTTTGTAGCCAATCAATAAAGCAGTTTCACATAATGGTACTAAGCAGTACTGAAGACTGAGTCCAATAAATACATTTGTAGGTTTTGTCCTTGAATGTACAAATGTAAATGATGATTTATCAATCCTTGACAAGTTTCCTGTCCTTCATGCTTCAAAGTGTTCAAATATAATACTTCAAAGATACCAGGTAGATGTATAATGATTGATGAAGTACACCAGGATGGATAGTTCAGTCCAAGTCCATATTTCATTAATGAATCCAAATTATTGTTACTTTGTATTTGTGTTATCTGTGAACAAATATAATATAAAAATAAGTAACAAAGTGTGAGTTAAGCAATAATGATAATTTGAAGGGAGGACAGAAAAAGTTAGTGAAAAAAACCCCACTTACCTAAAAATGAAAGATATTACAAATGAGTAACAATATAATGGTGATTTGTATCACCATTCTAATAACTGGAATGAATGTATTAATTCCCTTTATATAACTATCAAATGAATTTCGTTTTATGCCTGAAGAAAAGCACTGCATGTTGCTTGTGCTGTGCTATCTAGTCTAGCTTCTTCATCTAGTCTGTACTGTAAAGTTGTAGAAGATTTCAAACTGGTCAACCTTTCAAATGTCATTGGTTCAATAACACACACAAGATGAGAGTGTTTTGACTCTACTAATAGCAACATATGACACTCCTGGAGTTCTCTCTGATTTACCAATGTTTATCCAGGCTTTAGACATAGTAAGACCTTGACTCTTGTGTATTGTTAGAGCATAGGCAAGTCTTAGAGGTACCTGCTGCCTTTCATGAAAGCCATCTGATGACTGAGCTGAGACAGTAACTGGACATATTGGTACAGAGCATGGTAATGTATCACTGATAGAAGGACCTCTGTAGTCATCAAACTGAACAATCACAGCTATAGGTAGATCAGGTGGTTGGTGATTACTCTCATAGATAAAGTCAAGGATTGTTCCAGTGGCTCCATTACATAGACCAACACTTGCCCAGAGATTCATTGTCAGCATTACTTTGGCACCCTTTGCTAGGAAAATTGTTGGCTGTAGACCCGACATGTCCTCAGAAGTCATCTTTTTTGCCATAGCAGATGAATGACGTGCATTGATATTAGCAACAGGTTGTTGTAGTTTGGTGAGTTGTTCATGATTATATGTTCCAACTTCATCATTGCTGTAAAACAGTCTAGTTGCATCATCAAATTGAGACAAATCATTCTACAATATTAGATGGTTGACGAGTCAACAACAACTGCCAATCTTCATGTCTTGAATCACCTTTTCGAAGCCTTAAAAGTAAATTTCTGAACTCTTCTTGTTCTGTAGACATACCCTGAACTCTTTGATTAACAGTAAGCTTAACCACATTGTCAAACATTCTGTATGTCTGATAACCTTGTTCTCCAATAGCATTTGACGGTTTAGCATGATAGAGGGCTTTATCTGCTACAGGTGGTAACTGACCTGGATCACCAATCAAAATCAAGGATTTTCCTCCAAGTACTTTATCATAGCATCCTGTTGCTTGCTTGCAACGCTTATCTATCCATCCAAATGTGGTTTGGCCAAGCATTGAATATTCGTCTATGAGTATATATTCTATACCATTGAGACTCTCTTGTAGTCTACATAAGCTTTGACCTGTAAGATCTTTGTTACCTCTTGGACCAACTGGTAATTTCAGCAGTGAATGAATTGTAACACCTTTGATATTATAAGACGCTTTACCTGTTGTGGCAGAAACTGCACATCTATTTTGTAAGAGGTTGCGTAAAGCATTAATGAGGTAGCTTTTACCTGTTCCAGCCACTCCTATGATAATGAGACACAGTGAGTCTTTCTCAACAGATGTATCGTCAGAATGATTATTCACAATATTATATGCAAGTTTTTGCATTTCACTAAAACTATTGATATCTACAACTTGATAGTCTTGATGAGTGATACCACTAGCTTGCTCTTTTTTGGTTTTAATCCATGTAGGCATTTCACCAATTTCTTGGTCAGTGTATCTGACTCTGTCTTGGTGCCAATCATGTGTTGACATTGAACTTTGATCAGTATTTTCAAATGGTGTGTGAAGGTCTGATATTATCATCCATTCTTCACGTGTGTTGGTACTCTCTGACTCAACAGGTTCACTATCTGGTTCTTCTTGATTTTGAATAACATCTTGAAGTTTATCAAACCAGTCAGGTACATTAGCCTCTGCATATGGAGTTTGCAAAAATTCATGCCAACAAGTAACAAAGATTTCATCAGTAGGTTCCTGATCACCCCATGCATTATCTTGAGTTATTTTCCAGGATTTATACCTCAAAAGTTGGTATTTACAATAGAGGCCAAAATGTGGCCCTTTGGGATTAGATGAGTAGGTTGGAAATATCCTTGGAATTACATTTGCTGGCAGCTCTGTCAATTTTCTATTGACAACTTTAAATTTTGTTGCAAACTGAACAAAGTTCAAATTGACAATATCAGGTGAACTATCATACTGTTCACGGTTGGCGTAAACATCAAGTAGTGAATTGTTGGTACAGGTATCACCATTCTCTTCTGATCTATTAGTGTTTACTCTACGTGAGCCATTAAGACTGACAGGAATAACATTAAATGATGAACTATGTAGTTTAAGTGACAGTAAATGATGCATTGTCTCTTGTGCAGCATAATCTCTTTCACCAAGGGTTTTCATAACTACCTTCTTTATAGCTTTGTGTGGATCACTGGTATTGTTAGCATTTTGAACAATAGAATTAAATGCTTGTTTTAGCAATGGTGATCTTGGTTCACCTTTTGCAGCATATTTAGTGAGATATTCAACACAAGCATAATGATCAATGACTACTTGTATGTCACAGTTGGCCCTCCAGCCTTGTAGTTGAAGCTGTTGGTTATTATTTAACCTAGAGTCATTTCTCTTAGTAACAATCTTTGCTCTATATTGTACTTCATCATTCTTACTATGAAGTTTTTCAAATTCTAGTTTTGTCTGTGAACACTGATCAAATGGAAAATGAAATCTGCATGTCAAGTCAGATTCATTATGTTTCTTTCTCAGGCAATAGCTAGTACTACAGCGAGTATGCCGTTGAACCATGTTTAAAAGATCTGCATAATCAGAATCTTTTTCATAATCGGGAATGTCTTTATAACATTTCTGACATGGATGTACTTGTGGTCTAATCCACATGTCTTCATCTGGTGGGTTTGGGTTCACTGTTGATAATAACCAATCAACATACTGACATGCTGTTTCAGCAGCTTTATTACCAGCTTCAATATCCTGGTCTAATTCTGTTGTATCAACATCATCATGCTCATCTTTATACTTCTGAGCTAAGAAACCTTTCAAAGCAGTCTTAGTGAGCTGACACATTCCTGGGTCGTTGTTCAATTTAGCAGTACCGTGACAATGAATACTACCTCTACCTTGGTATTCAAATCTATACCAACAAGAGTGTCATAAAGCCAGTGTTTGACAAAACTCTCTAGTTTTTGAGTGAAAAACCAATCCACAACATGAGGATTGTTGATGACATTCTGACGTCTCTCTACACTAGTGGTGTGAATATCACCATTATTGTTCTCTTCAAAGAGAGCATGTAATTCTGGCCAATGCATATCAGCTGATGAAAAGGTAAAAAAGAATGTTACTATGGCTTTGAGGTCTTCTTTGACCTTATGCCAGTAAGCATTTGTACCAGCAATATTAGCAACATACCTAGATATTTTAGACATTAATGCAGCTGAATTATTACTTGCAGCCATTTCACGTAACTCATCAATGGTTAGATGTGCTTCACCAGGATTTTGTTTAAAAAATATCCCACTTTGTTGCAGTGTTCTTTTTCGCTGAATCATGTTAAAAGCCCAGTATGAAAATCTGGGATGGCTAGCAAAGCGGTAGATCCACTTCCCATCTGATTTTTCAGCAAACTTTATAAGATGCTTAATTCTTTCTGGAAGGGGTACATCTCTTAACAATGCTTGATTAGTTGGATCCCCTTTACCATCAGGGAATAGTGTAGGAAAAGCCATAGTAGCTAGATATGACGTTTGATATTCATTTAATGGCTGATCCTCAACCGAGGGCCATGACATTGGCTCATCTGCTGAAAGCTGACTTCTAACAGCATCAAGCTCTTGTTGCTGGTGTTCACCAACAGGCAAGAAACTACTCATATCAGTAGATCCATCATACACTGTATCGTCAATGGGGTTATCAGTAGGTGGACCTAAATCAGGCTCAACAGTCTCGTCTAAGATATCATCTTCTGTCTCAACAGTCAAGAGATCTACTGGTACATCATTGTCAGGCAAAGAATTTAATGCTTGTTCATTTATTTGTACATCTATATAGTGGGGATTATTTTGTGTGAGCCACAATAAAGCATCATGCACTTTTTGTCTTTGTACTTTCACATCTTTAAAAGTATTGTCTCTACCTTTGACCTTCACAATAATCACAGATAGGTCCTTAGGATACCTTGGCAATGAAGATGCAAGTTCTTTCACATTTTGTGGTAAATTGATGCAATGTCCAGAGTACCCTCTCTGACCCCCAGGTTTAATATAAACTCTCATGATAGGGAGAGCACGAGCAATTAACATTTCTTCAACTTGAGACAAACCCTGTAGTTCAGGTGGGACTGGAGCTGGAATCATTGAATTTTCAACTGAAAACTTCTTAGGGGTTTTCTTATCCCTTGCACACCTTAAACATACATAAGTGTCTGGTGACCTTGGTTTAGATTTTAATGGCCATGCTTCATGACACACAGTACATTGGCACACAACATACACAATAGAGTTGTGAAATTTTGAAATGTTGGACTTTGCCCAAGTTTGTTCATGGAGTTTGCCATGTTTAAAAGTATCAAATTCACTCAAATAGCATTGTTGAGAAATAATTATTTCTTCTCTAGATTTTTCAAGTCTAGTCTTTCTGTTCTCTTCAGTTTCATCTGAATATTTTCTTTTTTTGCAGTTGTTATTTTTTTTGTCTAGCCTTACTTGTTTTTCAATTTCAGTTTCTTGTGAGATTTTTGTCTTACGGGAGATTTTTTTCCTTTCTAACCTGGTTTGTCTTTCAGTTTCAGTTTCCTTTGAAATCTTTTTCTTTTTTATATGCTTTTTGCACTTCTAACCTGGTTTGTCTTTCAGTTTCAGTTTCCTCTGAAAGTTTTCTTTTCTTGTACTCTCTAGCTTTTTCAAGCCTTTTCTGCTTTTGATTTTCAGTCTCCTCTGACCTTTTTCTCTTACATGATTTATCCTTAACAATTGTTACAGAATTATCAAACTCAACTGGTACAATTTCAAATAATTCACTGTTCAATTCAAGTGACAGACAACATAAATATTGTTCTAATTGACTGATATCAGTACATTTCATAACAGCAGCAGTGCCATTTGGATCAGGCATACCAAAACGGTTACGTGCATGGGAATCAAACACATAAATACAATCTACAGTCTTTATTAAAGCCATAATATAGCCTTCTAATATTATAAATGCACAATTATTATTGCTGAAAGCATTCGTCAAGGCTGAATGTAAAGTTAAGTATGGAGCCTCGTTTTCATGCTCGTCTCGATTGATTCTTCCTTGGTAGAATTCTTTGTATTTTACCAACCACAATGGGTTGTCGTTTGTTTTGATTTGTGCCTCAATGGGCTCCACCACAATGGGTAGATCAGTATTTGTCACCCTAATAGGTGATTGTGCCACAATGGGCTCTACCACAATGGGTAGATCAGTATTTGTCACCACAATGGGTGATTGGTTTTTTGTTTGTGCCTCAGTGGGCGATTGGTTTGGTTTGTTTGCTTCAACGCCAACGGGCGATTGGTTTGGCGAAGACCAACGAGCTCGATCAGGCAGATAGGTCAGCGACAGCGTCTCTGTATCTGGGATACTGTGTCTTTCAAAAGCATTCAAGTACATGGTGTCTCCTTCGGTCAATATCTGATCGACTGTAGAAGTACTCCATTGTGGAACTGGACGCGACTGAGCACACAGCAACGCTGAAAAACTCATAAAAAAACATTGTCTTCCCCTTGAAATGTCACTAAATTGTTCGTGACCTTGATGAATGCTTCCAGCAATGAATAAAGTTGCATTTGACATAATAGATTTGTAGAAAACGAGAACTTACCTGGCTTGAATCAGCGACTAAAATAAACAACACTCCAACCAGGCTAGTAACAGAAGACACGAGGTCGATTGAACGTGTGGTGAGCGTGCGCTGATCAAAAGTACCGTGGCTCACAAAAATCATCCAAACTCCGTGAAATGCAGTCGAGATTCTCGTTGCATCCACATAAGTGCCCAGATCCCACACGACCACACATGACACAGGAACTCCGTCAAGATTAGTTTCGCTGCTCGCCTGGCGGCTCGCAGCAACAACTAGTCGTTTCTGGTAGAAAGTGAAGTGCTGCGAGTTGTGCACTGCCGTACATGGTAACACATAAAAGTGAAATGTAGCTTTCAATGCATACATGTGGCTGTCCCTTGTCAGCAAGGCATATTTGTGGTAAAATAAAATAATAAAATGCAGTATAATAATAATAATAACTTTATTACTGTGTCATGTGTTCTAACTTACAAGAAACTAATTCGAGACACCTATCTATACCCACTAAAATCCCTAACCCCTCCCATAGCTCTACTGATTCTCATTTCCACCCTTGTCCCCATTGTTCCCATCCCACATCTCCATTGATTCTCATTCCTGTCCCGGTCACATTGTCCCCTTCCATGTCTCTATTAATTCTCATTCCCACCTGAGTTTCTATATACACCATTAAAATGGTGTATATGGTGTTGCTTAATACAAATGCTAACACTATAATAATCTGGTCATAGACAGACAGCTATAGACATGTACAAGCACTATAAAAGCATGCAATACTTTGCACTATTTACTCATATGTTGCACGCTTTTAATAGTTTGTACTCTACTGATATGCAGTAATTAATACAAATATGGATTCAATGAAATAGAGAATTGTGTTTGGTGTATATTATATACAATGTTACTGGCCAGATATCAGGAAAGATGTCGAAGCCTCATAGCACACTTGTAGAAGATAAAAGTACAC
>JAUJYZ010000193.1:17500-55223 GCA_033675265.1 Actinostola sp. cb2023 | reverse complement strand
AGTACACCAGGATGGATCGTATAATTTGATTCAGTAGTTGCTTCCATGCCAATGGCATGGGCCGGATTGGTTTGACGAAGACCAACAAACTCGATCAGGTAGACAGGTCAGCGACAGCGTCTCTGTATCTGGGATACTGTGTCTTTCAAAAGCATCGGAAAGAAGGCTGTAGAAGTATTCCGCGGAACTGGACGCGACTGACACACAACAGCGCTGAAAACTCATAAAAAAGAACATTGTCTTCCCCTTGAAATGTCACTAAATTGATCATGACCCTGACGAATGCTTCCAACAATGAATAAAGTTGCATTTGACATAATAGATTTGTAGAAAACGAACACTTTCCTGGCTTTGAATCAGCGAAAAATAAAACGATACTCCAACGAGTATTGAACGTGTTGTGAGTGTGCGCTGATCAAAAGTACCGTGGGCTCACAAAAATCATCCAAACTCCGTGAAATGCAGTCGAGATTTTCGTTGCATCCACAAGTGCCCAGATCCCACACGACCACACATGACACAGGAACTCCGTCAAGATTAGTTTCGCTGCTCGCTACGCTCGCAGCAACAAATTTACAGCAAATATTAAATTATTATTATTACCGTATTCACCGGCGTATAAGCCACACTTTTTTTCCGAAAATCGCGTTCCACACTGGGGGTGCGGCTTATCTGCGAGTGCGGCTTATACGCCGGTGAATACGGTACTTAGTATATGGTTAGTAAATAGTATTGATATACAGAGGTTCATTTATTTGTTGATCTTTTGTTGGGAGATATGCTCGATAGGGTTAACCTCTGATATCTCCTTTCATTGTATTGATATTGATGTATTAATATTAAGAGGATATTTATTTCAATATCACGTAATATCCGCAAAAAAGCGCCCAAAACCAGCCCTTTTGGACAGTTTGAATTTCGATTTTCGCTTTGGATTAACACTCTAATTTTATTTTAACCAAACGCAAACTATTAAAAACAAAAGTAAAATGTCTGCCTATTCTTGGTTTTTCACATGACGTCATCAAAAAGCTAAAATCTAAACTATTCACCTCACAAAAACTGTTTGTTGGATATGTTGTTTATATCGTTATAAGAAAATTCTTACCAAAATAATTTTGTAATTTAGATGTTTGGTTTTCGTTTTATTGCGAGTCAAATTCTGTCACGCAATACAGTCACGCATTTTCAAAAGCCATATAAATAGGAAAATTCGTTTGAAATAATACGATTTTAACTTTGTAGATGATGGGTAACTTTATTTTGATGAATATAGCTATTGACAAATTGAAGTATTTGCAATTAAACATGATATCTTCGTATCTAAAACTTCTTTTAACTAAAACTTCGGCTGAGATCTATGGTTTTGGCATCCTCGGGAACCCAGGGGTATATTCTGTCGCTCGTTACTCGCTCCCAGAGAAATACCCCTGGGAACGAAGTCTGTTGGAGCTTGTTCCGGAAGTCAAAATTCAAAATGGCGGCTGTCCTATTCAAACCAGAAATACTTGATACTGATTGGTCGACCATATAAGGTCGACCAATCAGAAACGAGAGTAATTTTGACTTCCGGAACAAGTTCCAACAGACTTCGTTCCCAGGGGTATTTCTCTGGGAGCGAGTAACGAGCGCGACAGAATATACCCCTGGGTTCCTGAGGATGTGGTTTTGGCTGCTCTTTCGTCCTATGAAGGTTTTGTTCTATATAAGTCCTGGGAAAATTTTCGATGACGTAGGTGAAAGCCAAGAATAACTGTTTTAGCGTTGTACAAAGCCATTTTCCTGCTTTTTGTTTCAACTTTGAGGTAACTAAGGAGGAAATATCAGCAATACCAGCAAATATACAGATGTACATGTAGCCAATGTGGACAGTTTTCAAATCAAAATTTTCACTTTGGGTTAACACTCTAATTTCACTTTTACCGATCAAAAACCATTACAAATAACTTGAACTCTTTACCAAAGCAGTTTTAGCCTTGTACAAAAACGTATTTTTTCCAGCCTATTGGATTTTGGCGCTCAATACATGCATTAGTAAAAAAATATCCTCTTAATGAATAAAGTATTTTACCACATTTGCCGGTAATCTCGCAATCTGATTGGTCGATGCGCCGTGGTAAATGAGAGTTCAGACACAACGGTGCTGACGCCATGTCACGCAATGCCGAAAGAAAATTTCATGTTTGCTTGCTTTTACGTGTAAACATGGATACTTTCCCAAACTTTGAACTCGGTGATTTAACAAATTTTGACAGCGTTTTACCAGATTGGATGGACATAACAGACGACGAATTGATTGCACACGCGGAGACGGCAGAGAAAACCCAAGAACATGTTGAAAACAACAACAAAGCAGCGAAGGAGAGTGAAAAATCTCGCTTTGCAATACTAACAGACGAGGATCTCACAACCATAATTAGCAGTGCCGAAGCGAAAGGAACAAAGAAAAACACGAAGTGGATTGTTAACACAATCGAGGGTAAATATTTTCAAATTAAATATGCCATGATTAATATATTTTGACATGTTTTGAAAGCTGTACTTACGAAGTTTTGCTATTGTTTACATTGAAGAATGGTGCCGTGACCGCGGGCTACCCAGCAACTTGTTGACCATGAGGTATGAGGACATGGACAATGTATTAAGGAGGTTTTACGCCGAGGCTAGGACCAAGAAGGGCGAAGAGTATGGTAGATCGTCGCTGCTCGGTTTCAGAAATGCAGTAGAGAGACATCTCGCCGCCAACGACCGGGAAGTGAAGATAACTAAGAATCCCTTGTTCGCACGATCCAACAAAATGCTTGAATGCAAACTGAAGCTCAACCGCAGAGAAGGCAAAGAAAACGTAAAACATAAGCAAGTCATCCAACCAGAGGATATCGAGAAGTTGAAAAATAGCCCATTCCTAAGCTACAGAGATGCTGCAGGTCTTCTTCGCCGTGTGTGGTTCCTTGTAACGCTGTTTTGGTGTCGTCGCGGATGCGAAGGTCAAAGGCAACTTCGCCGAGATAGTTTCAGGTTTCTAACCGACGCAGATGGCCAGAATTACGCCGAAATGA
Source organism: Actinostola sp. cb2023 (assembly GCA_033675265.1). Taxonomy (NCBI): domain Eukaryota; kingdom Metazoa; phylum Cnidaria; class Anthozoa; order Actiniaria; family Actinostolidae; genus Actinostola; species Actinostola sp. cb2023. Next base: position 52,164 of record JAUJYZ010000193.1, on the reverse strand, counting down.
CCCACGATGTCCAGACCAAGAACCACCAGGGAGGAATATCCGAGAAAACCAGCCACGAAAAGCAGACCAGACTCTACTCGACGGGGAATATCGGTGACTCCTACTGGTGTCTCCAGAAGTATGTACAAAAGCTAAATACAAACCAACAAGCCTTTTTCCAGCGACCAGCATCAAAAGCCAAGGAATCAGATCCAGTGTGGTATGAAAACAGCCCTCTGGGAGTCAACACGCTGGCGAAAATGATGAAAGAAATTTCACTCGGCGCTGGTCTTTCACAAATCTACACAAATCACTGTGTTAGAGCGACCGCAATCACGATTTGGTCTAACGCCGAAGTGCCTTCACGCCACATAATGTCGATCTCTGGCCACGTCAACGAACAGAGTATTGCAAGCTATAATTCAAGACCATCAACTCAACAACTGAAGAACTGCTCAAGCATCCTCTCTGATGCACTAGTTGGCCGAGCACCGACTTCGACTGCAGTTGTTCCAGCGACATCTTCGACTTCGTCTGTAACCAACACAGTTCAAATTTGTGCTTCAAACGCCAACGCTATGTCCTTCCCGAATGGACTATTCCATGGCTGCACCATTGCAAACGCTAATGTGTATGTTTTGCCACAACATTAATCATTCTCTTTATGAATGAACTGTAAACCATGTCACCTATGTGTGCACATTTCAAGAACTAAGTTAATTTATTCATGTTGTTGTAATGACCAATCAGAAACGCTCATTTGGGGCGCTTGAAAAAATAAACCAATCAGATTGCGAGAAAGTTATAGACAACGCTTGTTCTTTCTTTGCTGTCACGCTTTGCAACGAAACTCCTTGTATTTTTTCTAAATATTGTGGTAAAAAACAAATTTCCGATGGTTTGCCGTGGTGTGGACTCTTATTTACCACGATTTACCACAGGCAGCCCAATCTCTTAATTTGACGATATTTAGCGTATCAACAAGCCATAAATAGATGGAAATTTATAGTTTCAAAAATACGAATTCTTTGAAATAAAAACACGAAATACATTTGTATGACATTTCATGTGTCTGCTGCAGTTGTTATTTTTACGATTAAGGCCTTATTTCAATTTTTTTTTTCTTACCTCCGATCCCCCCTCTAAATAAGTGGAAAGGCTGGAAGCTACCAGCGAGATTCCTCCAATCGCCGCTATTCTTGCCGTCCAAAATGCATCTTTCGGTCGTCCAAATATCACCAACCCTCGCCTAGTCCTAGAATGATAATTCATCGAACTACCTTATCGATTTCATATGCAAGCGAGCGCGTCTTCTGGAGATACAAAATATTTTAACTCGTAGTTTGAACATCTGCGAGGCTCGAAACCAACGTCCATGGACACTCGTCGCCAACCGTTACGACAGCCTCGCTTTGAGAATGACAAATTGACCACTCGCGAGGGGACGATCGGTGACAAAACCTCGTTTTCACGACAACCAATTAATCCTCTACACCACCGGCTGGGGGGAGTTTTCCTTCAGTTCATTGTTCAGCCACAGCCAATCAAAGTGAAGGGCCATTCATTCAAAATGTTTATTTCGTTTAGAGGACTTCTGTAAGTACAGTACAAACGTCGTTCAGCTTATTATTATTATCTAGTTTTATAGTTCTGCATATTTTCGGGTACCATTTTTCGAAATGCTTACCGGTAATGAAAGTGACGATTCGACAGAGGATGAACCACCAGCAAAGATGAGAAGACTCGATTCATTCAATTCATGGCGAATATGGTAAGGAAAATTATATCTGCAGTAGAAGCCGGGCCCTGCAGATCACAACGAAATTAACAGTTTGAAATTGATTATTTCCCCGTCTTCTTCTAAAGGGTCATCAACAATTTCGAGTTTTCCGATGGTGCAACGTCGAACGTGAAATGGATTTTGGCTGAAGCCCAAGCGGATAAAGAGAATACGTCCGATTCAAGTCCGTTAACTGCCTGTACCCTCGGCAAAATCGTGAAACAAGTGTGGGACGGAAGGGTCAAGCGTTTAAAGAAGCGACCAAAAATAGGAACGTATTACACGTACCAAAATTTGCAGCGCCACAATAGTACAAAGCCGATTGTACAAAACCACGGCAACGAACTGAAATCACTAGAGAAAGTATCACTGAGAAACCGTTGGACCCTTGTGAAAGGTGGTCACAATCACATCAGTTTCATATTCAACACCAGATTTGAATTCCAGCAACGAAGAATTATCCACGAAATTACTTTCTCCGTGAAAGAATCACCCACTGATACAGAAGTTTCGATGCACATCAAAAGTGGATGCTTCGTTGTCAAGGTCGACAATAACGATCCTGCGGGCTTTCCCCTGACAGTCACTGGAAGTCTTGCAGAGAAAGCCGACGCTTTGATGACTTTTGTGGAATCTTCTCGTTTTTGTACTGGGTTTCCTCCAGAGATGGAAGAAAGTTCTCCCCACATCAAAGGCCTTCTCAAAGATCTGGGTGAAAAACCAACAATGAAAGAAGAGGTGAGAGTTTTTTCAAGAGTCTGCCGTATATTTTCCCCAAATGGCGGACTATGCGAAAACTGCCGTCAACTGCATAGAAACCAACAACAAAAACGAAAACGTCAGTCAATAAAGGGCCAGCACTCCAAATTTTGTAACAACCGTTGGCTATCCAAGGACGATATTGTGAAGAAATATCAGGATGAAAGAAGGAAAAGAATTAATGCTGAAGAAAGAGAGAAATCGCTACGGGAAAAAATAAAGCATCAGATGATTGCCATGGAAGAAGAAGACCATAATGACTTAACTTCCATTCTACAAGGAATAGGTAAACAGGACGTGCCTCCAGAAATGGAGCTCCTCTGGGAGGAGCAACTTAAAATACACACGACCAAATCTAGTGCTGGCTATAGATGGCATCCCAAGTGAGTACAGTCTACAATATATTAATCACATTTGATAATACAGTAAAAAATATCTTATTTTTCAAGGATAATACGGTTATGTCTGGACCTATACTGCAAAAACCCGCATGTTCTTGACAGCCTAAGAAAGTTTGTTTATTTACCAAGTAAGAGAACCATAAGGTAAATGAGATTACAAATTTTATATACAGATGATGTATATTTTTCTACATAAATATATTTTATTTCTCATCTCAAAATGTATGTCAAGCACAATTTCTTCCTATTCCTGTACAATATTGTGAATGTCAAATAACTTTAAATTAAATCTTAAAGCAATATCATATATCTGAATTATTTATATCTTTAGGCATTACAAGTCAAAAATAGAACAAAAGCCTGGATGGAATCCCCAAATTCTAAACTGGTGTTTTGAAGAAGCAAGGAAGCAAGCTCTGAAAGAGCAAGATTTTTGGGGTGGTTTGCTACTGGATGAAATGAAAATTCAGGTAAATATCAAATTTATGCATAATTAATATGAAGTCCCCCCCCACACACTATACTCCAATTCCCAGTCCAATAAAATTCTGGTGAACACATGATTAACCCACAAATCTCCCATTAAACTCTATTATATAATCTCAGACTCATAGAATAAAAGAAAATATGAACCTTATTAATAATTATTATTAATTCTATATTTTTCATAGGAAAATCTTGAGATGTCTTTTTCCCATGGCAAACATAAGTTGATAGGTTTTGTGGATTTGGGAGAAATCCATAATCACATGTCACTGCTATCAGGTCAGTGAATATATTATTATACTAGTATATGATGAGCATGGTAATATTCCACAATGGATTTTGATATATATATATATATTTATTGATTTATAAATATAGGAAATACAGAACCAGAGTGCCAACTTGCACAGCAGGTGCTTCAGTTTATCTTCATTAGTGATGGAGGTTTCCGATTTCCCATCGCACACTTTCCATCAGCTGAATGCACGCCTAGTGATTTATACTTCCTCTTTTGGGAGGGAGTAAAGATGATGTATGAGTATGATTTCATGTAAGTAATCAATTTTCCTTCTGGACACTAACTCACTTCACTGTTTATACCACTATCTGAAAAATTTCAGCGATTTGATTGGTTGAGAGCAGTGGTATTTCAGCGTAATTTGAAATACCACATGTGAAAATTACAGTTTCCATGGTAACCACTCTCTTGCCTCATGGAAATAAAATGGCGGACGAAATCAAAGGATATTTTCAGCTGCTAAAAGACAAAAAATGAACCATAAACAAGTCCCAAAAGCAACAAAAGCCAAACGTACATACACATGGACGATGTTTTAGCATTTCAAGAAGCTTTTCCTTGGATGACTCTGCAGAAGGCAGCGGAAAACGATCGATATAAGATTGACGATTGAGTGATGTGTTTTTAGCCATTGTCAAAATCAAAGAAAGATCACTACAAAAGGTAATAAATGAAGCCAAGATCACTTTTTACTCTGTGTTTTCATTCTTTGTCTGACTTCGAAAAAACGATCGTCATAAGAACACACAGATTTGCTATGTTTTATTCACAGCTGACTGCTGTGTTGTGTTACTGTTAGTTCAGTCGAGCGTGTACTGTTGCTTGCAAATCTATTTTTCAGATAGTGGTATAAACAAATAATAGCATGGTTTGTACGTGATATTTGGGATAAATACCACGAGTGATATTTCAAAATTGTCACAAATTTCACTCGCCAGGAGGCTCGTGAAATTTTGTTAACAATTTTGAAATATCACTCGTGGTATTTATCCCAAATATCACTACAAACCATGCTATTACCTATACAAATACTATTGAATCAATGATTAATATTTTTTTAATATTTGTTTTCACACTTTAACACACTATTGGCAGTTCAGTTGGACAAACTCCATTGCCAGGCTTTGAAGAAATAATAGAAATAAATAATTTATCAATTACATTGCAGTATTTATTGGTGTATATTGGATGGAGCAGAAGTGAACAGGCAGTTCATCAAGTTGCATTTTCAGGGCTCAGATCCAGTAGCAAGCCAATTTACTACTCACAACATTCACACTGGTGACCCAATGGTTTTCATTGTTGATTGCAAGGTATTTTGTTTATCAGTTAAACAATAATTTAAAAAACTAACCAATCATGCATATTCAATTCATTCACTGATCTGCCCCTCACGTATGGACAGATCGAGGAAAATAATTACCATGCAACTGCCCACAATTATATATATATGGATCTGCTAAAAAAATGTAATGACTATAGATTTCAATAATTTTTGTGTAATTTGTCTCATACAGCACAACTTCAAAAAAATTCGAAATAATATAGAAAAAAGTAACATCAATGGGAAACCACGGTGTCTTACACTCAAGGGGAAACAGATTCTATGGAGGCATCTCTACAATGCATTCCAGTGGGATCAGCATAACCATTCTTTGCCCCTACATGAAAAACTGACAATGCAGCATTTTGAGTTGGATCCATCTACAAAGATGAGGAATAGCCTTGCAGAGGATGTTTTGGACTCAAAGATGCTCTTTCTCCTCGAGGTATTAATTTTAATATAAGTAAATTCAAGAGTATAATAAATGGTCAAATTTACAATAAAATATGCCAATATTATTACTTTATTTGTTTAATTAACTGGAAGTTTAATAAAGAAATAATATTAATTGGCATATTTTATTGTAATTGGTTTAAATTGTTCTACTGGTAACCATAAAGATATATATATTTTTTTTTTATAAGTTGCACACATGCAGTGCATGATTTTTTTTTATGCCATAAAATACATGTATATATATTAATTAAGTCCATGCATTTAATAGCTGCCAATTTTGTATGGTATATCAGGTTTAAAAAAAAAAAATAACATAAAACTTTGTGCCTTAATTTTTACACAGGCCTACAGAAAAGCAAAAGTCCTAAATGGAGAAGATGGAGCACAATTTGATATCACAATAAAACTCTTACAACACACATCATTGATCATCACATTCTTTTCAGACAAACTATACATCACTCACAATCAAGACCCCCGCCTGAAGCAGCTACTAAGCTTTTATAGTTTTTTTAAAGAATGGAAGGAAGCTACTGATCATGGCAAGCACTTCATCTCTGATAAGCTCTGGTTTGACTTACAGTCGATGGCATTAGGATTTATTTCTCTTGTCAGAATTAAATTAGGCAAATATCCTAGTTCTGTAATAAAGCCAGCTATAGTAAATCAGGATTGTGTTGAAAACCATTTTTGCCAAATCCGTGCATGTAATGGACAGAACAACAATCCAACATACAAACTACAACAGTCTTGCCAAAACTCCATAATTTATGGGCAAACCACAATCAGCAGGAAAAGCAATGTTGGCAAACAAAATGTCAGTCATCTGCAGAGTGGAGCTTCACTAGCAATTACTGGTAGATCAAGCTCTTAATTGACTTTAAAAAAAAAATCAACCAATAAATTCAACCAAGGGAATGCTGTTAACAGTGGGAATCACACCTTCTAACTTGGTAGCTAAAATGGTCTTATTTGCTCTAGAATTAAAATGAACTCTATATGCTTTACAAAGTTTTTGAAGTTGCGGCTTGGAATACCCCCTTACCAAACCATGGAACCGGTGTTCTTGAACATATTTGCATAGCAAAGCATGGCTTCTTTGCTTTCCAATGGTTGTATCATGGAGTATGTCCTGTGAAATTTTGAATTGTATATAATATAAATTAAATTTACAGTTAAAATATTTTCAACCAGTTTAATGTTTTCAGAGGTTTATTAATTAGTTGTAATATATGCAGCTATAATTGTGTATTAAATTTCACTGTATGTAATCATAGTTAGTACTAACTATGATGTAATGCACTATGCATAAAACAAACAATAGAACGTCAAATATTATGTTGTGCCCTAAAAAAAAATGAACTGGTGCATGCAATCACGCTATACATTATAATAGTAATTAATCTACATTTGTAGCTTAAGCTTTAGTATATATATAAGGCCCTAATTGCAGGACCCAGTGTTCGCACATCACGTGACCATAAAAAAATACAAATTCTGGGACTAAAATCTGGTGGATTTAAAAAGCGCTATAACCACAGAGCTTAAAAACATTACCAGGATATTGTTTTGCGTAGTTTTTGATATGAAAATGTCAGTGGAAAAAATAATAATTTCAAGGGATAATTTTTGAAAACTGGGAATTTTATAGAGGTTGATGGGCTGGCCATTGAATTTGGCGAATTCATAGACTTGTCCTAAGACCGATCAAAACGACTTTTGCACCAGTTATTATCGGGCATAGATGGAAATTTTGAATTATGTCAATTTCATCTCAATCGAGCTTTCCTTGGCAACAATAAACAAAGATTTTTGAAATCAGTTTTTCTAAAATATCTCAATATCGTTCTGATCAGTATACGATAAGTCTAACAATTCGCCAAATGAAATGTAGAAGTGTGGTCATGAAAAACTACTCTGAGCCACCTTAATGCCAATGCAATTGTTGCAAGTGAAATGTAGAGAAATCATATACATTTGTATCATAATTAATAAAACATATCTTACACATATAAACGTGTGTACTCTAGCTGATTCAAATACCTCGAATTTCACCATATCTTGTCTCTCCTTGGCCTTTTTTTGTCTTTGCAGCACTCGTTTTCTCAACTCAGCTGTCTTTCATATCTTGTACTCAAGTCGAAAATCACGTAAAAACTGATTAGCACCCATGTGGACATGTCTTGTCACAACCTCTTTGAAAACCTCCTCTTTCAGTTCCTGTAAATCATTTAAAAGACAAAATTTGAGTGTTAATTTAGGAATTTTAGGTTTACATGCATTGTGCATGAATAATGAGCAAGTCGCACTCAGAGTTTACTAATGTACATGCATTATTAATCATACAGTCATTTGCAAAAATTCTGGCCGCTACGAATATCAATATATAAATATATCGGGTGCATTATGGGTAATTAAATAATACTATTTTGAGTTTCCTAACTTATTAAATGAAGCAAAATTTACAAACAACAAACTAAAATAAACATTATACTAAATATGTATACCAACTTTGCTGGCGTTTAATTAAACCCGCTTGAAGGGGAATTTGCTATTATTTAATTACCCATAATGCACCCGATATATTTATATATTGATATTCGTAGCGGCCAGAATTTTTGCAAATGACTGTATATAATTATATAGTTATGAATAGAGGGTCATGTGTATATATATATACCCTGTGTAAATAAAGTTATTAATATTACAAATATGTATATAAATTTGTGGAAAAAATACCTGTGAATATAAAATACTGCTGTCTTCATCAAAACAATCCTTCCATTTGCTATTCAGCTCGTCGCTGCCTTTCATTTCTTCTAGGGTCTTTTCTATCATTTCCGATCCTAAGTTTCTCAGGCGTTTCTTATTCAACATCTCCACACGATTCTGCTCCAAGAGCATAAAAAATTCAAATGCCTCATCACTAATGTGGATCAGGCCTCTCTCTCTATACTGTCTGGACTCGGTGACATCAAGTGTAGCTTGATACTTTGAGGAAGTAGCAATTGACATATATTGAACACAAAGTTCATCTTGTATGAGCTCTACTTTTGAAGTGCTCTTTTCTACTTTGGACATTGTTTCATCCACCTTTGTTTGCATGTTATCTTTGATATGGTGTCTACTCTTTTCCATGACTTTTCGAAGAGCCCAGCCCCCAACATACCGGACTTTTGCTTTGCCTTCATCTGTCATGTTCCACACACTGAAAGGTTCCTCGTCTTCTACATCATGGCCATCCTGATGGACTTTATCAGCCAGATGTGCCAGAAACCTTGTGTAGAGAGACAATACTATGTCTCCTCCTCCTACCATACTTTGAACTTTGGTTAAGGCACTCACACCAAATAAATCATGAAGATATGCCTTGTACTCTTGGGATTTAAAAAAGGCATGCAAATCTCCTGTTGCTGCTGTAAACTGCTGTCTGGTTATTTTGGTAATAGTCTCATCCAAGTTCTCTGCAGTGTGGTTGTCAACAATATTGAACAGGTGATTCCAGATCACTTTTAAAAAAGCAATGAGTTTCTCATGGGTGTGTTCATCTTCTGTAAGCTGTAGACTGTCCAACAGTAAATTCTTTGCATGTCCAGTAGTTCCAGCTCGTGCCTCAGGACTTTTAAGCGATGACAGAAGATCATTTCTATTTAAACTTTCTGGAGGCTGCGATAGTTCTTCCTCGTGCTCCTGTAATGTGGCATTCACTTCCACAAGACTAATAATTTGTTGACATTCTTCCTCAAAAATATTTTTCAGAAAGTCATCGTCCACTGCAGATGGTGGGAAATTGACAAGTGCTTCTTCAGGAATGTTGTCATTGTGATTGCCAAAAGTTCTGTCAGTTGCACAGAAAAGAGATGAGTCCATAAGTTCCTGATTGCGACAGCAAGTCAAGTCCTCTTTCTCAATTTCTTCAGGTGATGTTGTCCAACATTCACTGGTTACTGCTTGAGGGGCAGCTGCCAGGAACTTTGGTTTAAAATTGATCACTTGGAGATGATCTGCAGATTTTACTCTGGATAGAGCAACATATGTCAGGCTGGACACAAATTCTTGAGAACAATGAACGATGACAGCTGGAACTGTTTGCCCCTGGGACTTGTGACAAGTAATTGCATAACAAGGCACCAGGGGGACCTGTGTCACTGACCCGACAACGACGCCATACCTGTCCCTCTTCAGCCATGTCTCTTTCCCAACATTCACAACACCGACACCAGGAAATCTCACAACCGCAACTGAAGCAGTTTCCATGTCTAAGAATACTCCTTGTGAACCATTTCTAAGGTCTTCTGATTTATTCCACAGGAGCATAACCTTGCAGTTCTTTTTCAAACGAACAACTCTTTCCGCAGGACAGGACGCAGTGATATCAATGTGGGGTGATTCACCATCAATTTCGGCATGAATATCAATGAATTCGCCAGGAAGGGATCTCAAAACTTTAAAATTGTGAAGGGATGCATTCAATTTCTTGAAAAAGATGTGAGTAGCATTAGCAGAAGTGTTCGCGTCAAGGTTTCTTGAGAGGGCCGACAGAAACCTGTGCGATTTTTCGGAGCACTGTCCAAGACGTAATTCTCTTAGAGCACCCAAAAATTCAACATCCTCTTCTCTTTGTCTCAATATGATAGTGAGCTCGTTACGGTGAGGAAACGTAACTCTAAAAACTAATGAACAGAAGACATAATCTCTGTTGTCGAAAGCACTCGGTACTGGTTTGAGTTGTAAGAAGTCGCCGACAAGAATCATCTGTTTGCCTCCAAAAGGACGATTGAGCAAGAAGTTGTCACCTAAGGAGATCTCATGCTCTAAAACGTTTGTTAATTCCAGTGTTCTTGCACTTGACATACTGATTTCGTCCCAGATTATACTGTCAGTGTCCTTAATCCGAGAACAAACCAACGCATTGGATTTGGCGCGATCAACCACTTTATCCCAAGGCAAGTCTGCCGTTTGAAGACCATAGTGGGAATGAACTGTGGACGCAACACCTCGATCATACACAGTGCACGCCAAACCACTGGAACAAATCACCGCTACCTTGTTTCCTTTCTCCTTCAGACCTTTTACAATAGCATTCACGAGAAATGACTTTCCTGTTCCAGCTTGTCCCGTTATCAGTAGATTGTGTCCTTCAAGGGCCTTTTGAAGAATTATTTGTTGCTCGTCTGTCAACCTAGATTGTTGAACATTTGTGTGAGAATATCGCATGAACCTTGTATATTTTTGTATGATTCTAAGCAAAATATTCATAATTACCTACCTCATCAGCTCCGCTGAAGTTTGAGAGTGAGTAGTTTTTTTGTTTTGACGTTCTCGTTTCGTGGTTTCCTTTGAAGAATTTGCACTTCTAATCACTAGAAGAGATGTTTATATGAACGAATGTCCACGTGCGAAGAACTCACGTGCGAATGTTTTCATCCTGTCACTTTTACCATGTCAAGAGCCCTTCACTTTGATTGGCTGTGGCTGAACAATGAACTGAAGGAAAACTCCCCCCAGCCGGTGGTGTAGAGGATTAATTGGTTGTCGTGAAAACGAGGTTTTGTCACCGATCGTCCCCTCGCGAGTGGTCAATTTGTCATTCTCAAAGCGAGGCTGTCGTAACGGTTGGCGACGAGTGTCCATGGACGTTGGTTTCGAGCCTCGCAGATGTTCAAACTACGAGTTAAAATATTTTGTATCTCCAGAAGACGCGCTCGCTTGCATATGAAATCGATAAGGTAGTTCGATGAATTATCATTCTAGGACTAGGCGAGGGTTGGTGATATTTGGACGACCGAAAGATGCATTTTGGACGGCAAGAATAGCGGCGATTGGAGGAATCTCGCTGGTAGCTTCCAGCCTTTCCACTTATTTAGAGGGGGGATCGGAGGTAAGAAAAAAAAATTGAAATAAGGCCTTAATCGTAAAAATAACAACTGCAGCAGACACATGAAATGTCATACAAATGTATTTCGTGTTTTTATTTCAAAGAATTCGTATTTTTGAAACTATAAATTTCCATCTATTTATGGCTTGTTGATACGCTAAATATCGTCAAATTAAGAGATTGGGCTGCCTGTGGATTTACGTCATCAGATGGTCAAAATTTGTTGCTGACTCACTCGGCTACGCCTCGTGAGTCCACAACATTTTGACCATCTGATGACGTAAATCGTGGTAAATAAGAGTCCACACCACGGCAAACCATCGGAAATTTGCTAATTATTATGTTGGTCTTTAACAACTTTTAGCTTAACAACATGTGATACAAACCACAACTACATTTGTACAATAATGATAAGTTTATAGCAAAGTCAAATACATACGACGTGTACATGTACCATGCTCGAGAATCCAGCAGTGCTCTTCGGCGCGGGCTCGGATGAAACATCACCTCGCCAGAGAACCGCTGGAGAACTTGCCTGCTAAAACGACTTCTGGGGCGTCAGACAATGCTGGCTTCTGATTGACCCTATTTTTTGCCACAAAAAATAGGGCCAATCAGAGCTCAGCCATATTTTCATTCATTTAAACGGACGCCGTTGGCAAAAATCACTGTTGACAGCTAATGAAAGGACTATTGAAAGATGAATCCAAGAGATCAAAGTTGTTTACAAGATATTTTAAAATATTTATATGCACTTCAGTCATCCCCTGCACCGTTCATAGAAAATCGAAGCGATGTTTTTGCACAGGATTTGATAAAATTGGTATATCTTATGAAGTTCAGAATATCCACTGACATTGCCGCAGTAGACGATGGCAAAAGATGTGTCCAAATTGTGTTTGAAAGTCCAGAAGCTTTGGTTGGAGACGACAAGTACATTACCTTGTGCGAGCAGAGTCTTCTTTTGACCTCCTCCCCGAGAGAGGGAGAGCGAGGTCAAAAGAAGACTTCATACAAGCTGTCAAACCATAATGAGATTATATCTCCATTCAGGTTGATGCGCTTGAGTGCGTCTCACGCCCCAGAAGTCGTTTTAGCAGGCAAGTTCTCCAGCGGTTCTCTGGCAGGCCATGTTTCATCCAAGTCTGCGCCGCCGGATTCTCGATCATGTACATGTACCGGTGTACATACTTTATTGTCAAACTCCCCACATGACTTTTTAGGAGACAATTACAATTAGCCATTAGCAAAACGAGCAGGGGACTGGGACCAAGTCTGTAAAACTAATTCAATAAGAAACTAGCAAAAGTGGGCATCATTTTCTGTGAAAGCAGATCAAACTTAGCCAGTATGGAAAGTTTGGTGAACTTTGGCTTAATATTGATGATGCTAGAGGGCATCAAAGATGTCTATTTTCCCATACAAACTGTAAATTTTTGACGTCGTCCAGTCAAACCATACATATATTCACTGTAAAATTTTGGATGGACAACACAATTTCAAAAGTTTATAATTCCGACAGAATTCGCTCAAATCACATCACACTTTGCACAGATACTAATTTCAACATGCTGTTTCATGTCATCAACTTAATTTCGTAATTACATTAATTCTAATAAACTCGTTCCCAGTCCCCTGCTCGTTTAGGTAATTATGGCTAATTCAACATTAAAACTGACTCATACTCAGGACTGTCAACAGTTCCTGGTGCCATCTTGAAAGGTACTAGCCCTGCCTTTGCATCGAAGCGAGACCAACAGTGACCTTGCAATGATAGAGACATGTGAATATTTGTCCAAGGTGTTAAAAAAGGTCTCTATCATTGCAAGGTCATTGTTGGTCTCGCTTCGATGTAAAGACACGGGTACCTTTCAAGATGGCACCGGGAACTGTAAAAAGGAGTATTAAAATATACCATTTTCTCATTCGATTGACTGCCCTTCAAACAAAAGGACCAAGTTGAGGCTAACGTTGTAGCTCCAATCCATTGTAACATACTCAACGTTAGACTCAACTTGGTTCATTTGTTTGAAGGGCATAGTCAAACGAATGAGAAAATGGTATATTTAAGAGAAATGTTATTGCAGCTATAGACATATTAAAGTCAAAAATCTATGGTCTAAACGTGTTCATTGTAGTTAGTAAATAGAGGGATTTATATGACCAGTGGCAGTGAGGAATTGTAATTAAGCTTAAAAATATACCAATACATTTACAATTCAAATACAGTACATACATTTGAGATGTTCGGCCATGTGTGTTCTGCTGTCACCTTGTTATAGTAGAACAGCAGCTCTCCTGACTTACAATAATACTCCATCCAATCTGTACCCAGTATTGATGACTCCATGGTTTTCTTGACTCGATCTAAACACGTGACAAATAGTTTACGATGAATTACATTGGGTGTCTAGAAAACTAAGACCTAGAAAACTAAGACCTAAGACCTAGAAAACTAAGACCTAGAAAACTAAGACCTAGAAAACTAAGACCCTGAAATTTTATATACGCTGTACACATAATAATACACATAGACAGAATTATAAAATGCAGCTTTTCGTCTTGAGCGGTTAAATCGAATTTCGACAGCAAAGGAAATCCGAAATGGAAACTTAAACAGCCAAAATATAAACTTACACCATAACGGAGAGCTTGAACTATAAAATGAAATCCCTGTAGTTGTGAATGGACTTTACGATGGGCCAGCGTGATGATGGTCAACGAACACTGCTGCTGCCTGTATAATTTAAGCGTGTCGTGTGACGAAGCAGCCAGAAATAATACGTAAACATTTTATTTTATTTTGGCTGTTAAAGTTTCAAGTTTATTACAAAAGTTTTTATGCATACAGTGTATATAAAATTCAGTTCTAAATTTTCAGTTTCTAAATTTTTAGTTTCTAAATTTTCAGGGTCTTAGTTTTCTAGACACCCAAGGGAAAACTAAGACCTAGAAAACTAAGACCTAGAAAACTAAGACCTAGAAAACTAAGACCCTGAAATTTTATATACGACGGATGTACACATAATAATACACATTGACAGAATTATTAATAAACGTGATTGCGCTCCATGTTAATCATAATTTTTGATCGAGTCGTGAAGCGTACCTGTTGTGTGACATAACGTGACAGCCAGAAATTACGTAGACATTTTGTTTTATTTAGTATTATTAATACTACAATCAATGACGCATGGGGTCTACAAGATAAGGTCAGATGAACAAGAATATCATGGGCTATGCATCGACAGATAATCTAAATCAGATTTTCAGTGTGTAAATATGCATATGATCTTAATTTTTGACCTATACATAATTTGTTCATTTTGAACTAATTTCCCTGGGATTGGCAGCTATATTGCTGGTCAGCCCGTGTATTACTGAATACTGCATTTTGCATTTAGTTCAACTTGTTTTTTTAACAACTAAATAATAATAAAAATGAATGTCTTTAGGTACAATGTCCACATGGACTCTTGATTTGACGTCCTAATAGTTTTTTAAAAACAACAACGTTACTGGAGCTTGTAGTGAACTATAAGACGATAGAGTGCCGTTTCAAAGGCTTTATTCTGATAAACCTCAAACTGCATGTTATAAACAAAACATGGCGGCCTGTCGCAAACTAAAATGACCGCTGACTAATTGCAGGCACATGAAAACACAGGTAGCCCAATCAATACACGATAATAACAAACGTTCAAATCAGTACATTCTCCCCCTTCTAAATATTAAGCTTATCAACGGGGCGACGAGCTCGCTGAGAGCGTCGCAGTGTTATGGGGGATTGTTCACTTGGTGCTTGTAAAGATACTTCTTCAGTGATGTCACTACGTGGTGCTTGTTCTTCACTGTGGGCTTGATCTTCAGTAGATATTGTCAAGTCTAGAATGGGATGTACTTCCATTCTGGGCTGAGGTAGAGTTTGTGGTTCCTTTGATTGACCTCTAGGAGCAAGGCTCTTGGTAGACACAGTAGTCTCCCTACCATCTGGGTAGCGCACATGTGCATAGTGGGGGTTCGCTTGAAGCAACTCAGCTTCGTCCACCAAAGGGTCAGTCTTGCTATTCCGGACATTACGCTTGACATAGATCGGACCAGGAGTAGCTAGCCATGTAGGAACAGAACTGCCAGCCGAAGACCGACGTGAGAACCCAAGGAAACGTTCGTGAGGTGTCTCGTTTGTTGCGGGTGCATAAGAGTGAACGGACTGAGTGCAACACGTCTGGGAGGACATCCTGCCAATGCTCTATTGGAAGGTTATTGGATTTAAGACTCATTGTAATCGCTTTCCAGATGGTACCATTATACTTCTCAACTTGACCATTGCCAGCCGGATTGTAGCTAGTGGTACGGCTCATCGCAACCCCTTTTTCAGTGAGGAAGGCTCGTAACTCATGGCTCATGAAAGACGCCCCTCGGTCTGAGTGAACGTACGCTGGCATCCCGAAGAGAGAGAAGAGTGTGGTGAGACACTTGATTACTGTCGTTGTGGAAACATCAGGACATGGGAATACAAATGGAAATCTGGAGAATTCATCAATTATATTGAGGAAGTATCTGTTCTTGTTAGTTGATGGCAACGGGCCTTTGAAGTCGATGTTGATCCTTTCAAATGGTTGAGTAGCTTTGATGAGATGAGTTTCCTCAGGATGGTGGAACTTAGGTTTACACTCACAACAAACAGGGCACGAATTCGTCATCTGCCTGACTTCCTCAAGTGAATATGGGAGGTTTTTGGCTCGTATGAAATGCCAAAGTCTTGTTATGCCTGGATGGCAGAGTGACTGGTGAAGCTTGTAGAGGGAATCTTGTGTAGCTGCAGCACAAGTGGCGCGTGATAGAGTGTCCGGTGGGATATTGTCCTTTCCCGGTCGATATACAATGTCGAAACTGTAACAAGAGAGCTCAATCCTCCAACGCATAATCTTGTCATTCTTGATTTTGCCTTTGTGGCGCTGGTCGAACATGTAGGATACAGACTTTTGGTCAGTCGTAAGAGTGAAATGTCTTCCAGTCAGGAAATGTTTCCAGTGTCTCAATGCCTCGACAATCGCCTGGGCTTCCTTCTCAATTGACGCATGTTTCAGCTCACTCCCTTGCAGAGTCCTTGAGAAGAAGGCAACAGGTCTTCCCTTTTGGTTGAGAGTAGCTGCCAACGCTACATCTGAGGCATCAGTCTCCACTTCAAATGGTGTATTCTCGTCAATTGCTGTAACAACTGCTTCCTCTATTATCTTCTTGATCCCTTGAAATGCCTTTACAGCCTCTTGAGGTAAAGGGAATGACTTTGCGCTGGTGATTGGCTTGATGCGGTCAGAGTATGCCGGGATCCATCGTGAATAGTAAGAGAATAACCCCAGGCATCTATTGAGGGCCTTGGTGTCATGTGGAACAGGAAGCTCACGCAGCGGTCGTAGCCGTTCAGGATCCGGGCAGATGGTTCCTTCTTCGATGACATATCCCAGGATCGGAAGGCGCCGGGTTGAAAAGATGCTCTTATCATCATTGTATGTTATGTTCTTTTGTTTAGCGGCTTCAAGAAAACATGTCAGGTTTTTGTCATGGTCTTCTTGGTTTTTACCACAGATGGTGATGTTGTCCAGGTAAGGGAATACCGCTTTAAGATCTTCTTCTTGCACAAGTTTCATCATCTCCCTTTGGAAGCACGCCACTCCATTAGTCACACCAAAAGGAAGACGTGTAAACTGGAAGAGGCCATTTCGAGCTTCGAAAGCGGTATATGGTCTGTCTTCGTCTTTGAGGGACACTTGGTGGTATGCGCTCTTCAGGTCGACGGTGCTGAAGACTCGGTACTGAGCAATGTCGTTGATAGTGTCATTGATTCTGGGTAATGGGAAGGCATCTAGTAGTGTAAATCGGTTGATAGTCTGGGAGTAGTCTATGGCCAGTCGTTTCTTGTGGTTTTCGTCTTTAGTCACTACAACTTGAGCTCGCCATGGAGATTGACTCGGCTCTATGATGCCTTCTTTGAGTAGCCTCTCCACTTCTCCATTGATGAAGGCCAGATCTTCTTGACTGTAACGTCTTGACTTAGTGATGATAGGATGACAATCTGCAGTCAGGTTTGCAAACGGTGCTGGTGGATCCATGTTCAGTGTAGATAGACCACAGATAGATAAGGATGGTTTTGGACCACCATAATTGAAAGTAACACTTTCGTGCTGCGACTGAAAATTGAGTCCCAGGATAGGTCTGCACAAAGTCCTGGTAGTACTGACAGATGAAAACCTTTGTATACCCTTTCTTGATAGGCGAGGTCAACAATGCAGCACCCTGTCACTTTTGTAGAAAATGCTGACGTCGCCATGGAGACAGTACTGGAGGACGGATGAATGGTTATAGCTGCTGCTTCCACCAGGCTAGGGTGGATGAAACTTTCACTACTTCCACTGTCGAAGAGAGCCTTGACTTTCCATCCCGCGTTAATTTCTACCGTAGCTGATGACTTCTTGAGGGATTCTGGGGTCCCTGTGGTGGCGAGTGTTGGGGACCAGATTGCAGCTGAAAATCCCTCTTTGGGTTTGCTTGACTTTCCACGGCATGCTTTCGCAAAGTGCCCTTTTTTTTTTTTTTCAGCAAGACTGACCCTTTTTTTTGACATTTGTTACAGGTGGCATCACGAGCTGGGCATTTAGAACGAGGATGCTTGGTGTTACCACAGAAGAAACATGTTTGTTCTTCATGTTGAGCAGCGGCCAGGGTGTTGTGGTCAAGTTGGACCGGGTCAGGTGGAGTAGGAGGGACTGCAGCGTTGAAGGAGGGCTGAGGGGCCATGTAGGATTCAGAAGTACGCATAGCAGACTCTAGAGCACGAGCCTGGTCAAACATTGTTTTTAAGTCAAGTGTCTTGTTTTCCAGTAACCTTTGTCGAATTTGGTTCGATTGAAGTCCCGTAATGAAGGCATCTCTAACACCTTCCTCGCAGTATTTAACAGCCGTGACAGACTTGAAGTTACAGTCTTTGCTCAAGGACTTAAGAGCTTGTAGATACTCGTCGAGAGTCTCGTTGGATTGCTGTCGTCGAGTGGCGAGTATGTATCGAGCGTAGATCTCATTCCGTGGCTTCACGTAGATATTTTGCAGAACTTCGATGGCATATTCATAGGTCGTACACTCTTCGACGTATTGAAAGATCGAGGGTGAGATAAAGTTGATTAATACACCGAATTTGTTGACGTCTTTGTCGCTTAATACTGAGAGGAAGTTTTCGAAGGTTCGCTTCCAGTGGATCCATTCTTTCGAAGCTCCAACGCTGTTTGGATCCGTTTCCAGGCGTTCGGGACGTAGGACTTTATCCATTGAGTTATCAGAATAAATTGTAGTGAACTATAAGACGATAGAGTGCCGTTTCAAAGGCTTTATTCTGATAAACCTCAAACTGCATGTTATAAACAAAACATGGCGGCCTGTCGCAAACTAAAATGACCGCTGACTAATTGCAGGCACATGAAAACACAGGTAGCCCAATCAATACACGATAATAACAAACGTTCAAATCAGTACAGAGCTATATATAACTAACAGATGACTGTATGATTTGTTCAAGGCAAACTCAGGTATGTCAGTTATTATATAGGCATTTTTCTCTTCCAAAATGGCCGCCACAAATCCATAGGGGATGGTCTATATTCTCATCTTTGTAAACTATTTTTTTTTTAATATTTTGGCAGATGTGATGAGGTCGCAAGCTAACACTTTCTGATAACAGTTTCCATGGAAACGTGTAATCTGATATTTGAACCCTTATTGAAAGAAAATTTGAAAAAGCTTCTGGGAGATAGGTAAACTCTTTAAACATTGCGGGTATCTTTGCGTAATTGAATCAGGGTTAGTGTATACTTTATCAATCCAATTGGAATGAAAGTTTCTAAGAAATTAACTTACTTTTCCAAGATATCTAGTTGGACTGAAAAACTACATGACAACATACTTCTCACCCTTTTGCTCACTGGCTGTCACGTTATGTCACACAACTATGGCGCATTTTTTGTGTCAAAATTCAACCATCCAATCCTTCAGTTCAACCATCCAATCCTTCAGTTCAAACATCCAATCCTTCAGTTCAAACATCCAATCCTTCAGTTCAACCATCCAATCCTTCAGTTCAAACATCCAATCCTTCATTAAAACATCCAATCCTTCAGTTCAAACATCCAATCCTTCATTAAAACATCCAATCCTTCAGTTCAAATATCCAATCCTTCATTAAAACATCCAATCCTTCAGTTCAAACATCCAATCCTTCAGTTCAAACATCCAATTCTTCAGTTCAAACATCCAATCCTTCAGTTCAAACATCCAATCCTTCAGTTCAAACATCCAATCCTTCAGTTCAAACATCCAATCCTTCAGTTCAACCATCCAATCCTTCAGTTCAAACATCCAATCCTTCAGTTCAAACATCCAATCCTTCAGTTCAAACATCCAATCCTTCATTAAAACATCCAATCCTTCATTAAAACATCCGATCAAAAATTATGAGTAACATGGAGCGCAGTCACGTTTATTAATAATTCTGTCTATGTGTATTAAGAGGATATTTTTTACGAACGCGCGTATTGAGCGCCAAAAACCAATAGCATGGAGAATACGTTTTGTATACAAGGCTAAAACTGCTTTAGCAAAGAGTTCAAGGTATTTGTGATGGTTTTTGAACGGTAAAAGTGAAATTAGAGTGTTAATCCAAAGTGAAAATTTGATTTGAAAACTGTCCGACATGGGCTAGATCTGTATATTTGCTAGTATTGCTGATGTTTTCCCCTGAATTACCTCAAATTTGAAACAAAAAGCAGGAAAATGGCTTTGTACAACGCTAAAACAGCTTTAGGCAGACAATTTACTTTGTTTTTAATAGTTTGTGCTTGGTTAAAATAAAATTAGAGTGTTAATCCAAAGCGAAAATCGAAAGTCAAACTGTTCAAAAGGGCTGGTTTTTGGCGCTTTTGGCGGATATTACGCGATGTTGAAATAAATATCCTCTTAATATGTGTACAGCGTATTAAGTTTATATAAAAAATTTCTGGGTCTTAGTTTTCTAGACACCCGAATTACATTGATAAATAATACAATAAGACAACATCCAACGTTCAACGATGTTCGTATTATCTAATAAACTTACCGGTAGTTTTAGGTTACAATATGTAGGGTTTCTAACGCGATAACTCGAATATTTCTACAGAATCTCTTGAATCAAATAAACAGGACGCCATAGCCAGCGGAAGGAATTGCGGGCGCTGACACAGGGTACCCAACAACAATTGATCAGAAACTCATGGATCCATAATGGTCCCTTTTCGCGTTCACAGATCCCGTTGTAAAACCGCTGTACTTATATATAATCGGGCAATTTTGGTTCGATTCGGCGAAATATCAGGGCGAGTATGGTGGAATCGAACCAAAATTGACCGATTATTTATTTATCATCCCACTCTTTTCGCCGAAATGAAAGAATTTCACTAAAAACATCGAGGACGATCTTTTCAAAATACAAACTTATTAGCATATTGTCGGCACGCATCCGTGAGTTTGAGAAGTGGCGGGAAAAGTTCAATCGTTCGCAGTTTTGTTCAAAACGTTTATTTATCTTTTGAATGAAACATATTTTCCCTTAAAATGACCAGAAGTAATATAAAAATACAATGGTTTCTTATTTAGAACCACATTTTAACCAACTGTCCGTGATATATGATATCAGGACAGTAGAGTGTCCTGATACCGTAGAATATCAGGACAGTAGAGTGTCTTGATACGGGAGAATTCTCGATTGTGATTGGTTGAAACAAATTGAGGATGATAATTATTGATATCATCCCCAATATTTGTTTCAACCAATCACAATCGAGAATTCTCCCGTATCAAGACACTCTACTGTCCTGATATTCTACGGATTTCAGGACACTACTGTCCTGATATCATATATCACGGACAGTTGGTTAAAATGTGGTTCTAAATAAGAAACCATTGTATTTTTATATTACTTCTGGTCATTTTAAGGGAAAATATGTTTCATTCAAAAGATAAATAAACGTTTTGAACAAAACTGCGAACGATTGAACTTTTCCCGCCACTTCTCAAACTCACGGACACGTGCCGACAATATGCTAATAAGTTTGTATTTTGAAAATATTGTTTTTAGTGAAATTCTTTCATTTCGGCGAAAAGAGTGGGATGATAAATAAATAATCGGTCAATTTTGATTCGATTCGGCGAAATATCAGGACTCGTTAGGTCTTGCCATGGGTATTTTAGCTCGACTACGTCTCGCCAAAATACGAACCATGGCTCGACCTAACTCGCCCTGATATTTCGCCGAATCGAACCAAAATTGCCCGATTATATATAAATATCAGACGTATTTGTACAGGGTTAGCCCTTTCGAGTCAGTGTAAATTATTCACAAATATCAACAAGAACACGAAAAAATGTTGACATGAAACAATAGACGGACTGTTCCCTGCAGTAAATGCGTCTTTTGTCAAGGACAGCGGTCATCTCTAAACAACGCGAAACTGGAGTATTGCAGGCCCGTAGCCAGGGGGGTGCACGGGGTGCGTTCGCACCCCCTCACAGACCCCAAAGATCCACATTTTTTGGGGAAAGGTCCACTATTCACTGGCAAACTAAAACCGACTGCACTCTCTTTCCACCGTGAACGAACCGCGCGCCAAACTTGTCCATGCACATCCATTATAACTTTGAATTTGACTTAGAAGAGGTGGTAAATCTGTTTGCCACCAAACACCCACGGAGGCTGGACCACAGGCAACCCAATACGTTTGTAAGGGAATGTATGGGGATTTAAAATATGCCGTATTTTATTTGGAAATAATTAATAAAAGTTTGTCAACTTTACCTGATGTGTCATTCTGTTAAATAAATCCCTATTAAAAGTCCCCCAAAACTGCACACAAGAGTCAAAAATCAACAGAATGATACAACACAGGTAAAGTTGACACATTTTTATTAAATATTTCCAAATAAAATACGGCATATTTTAAATCCCCATACATTCCCTTACAAACGTATTGAGCTTGGGTTGTCTGTGATTAAATGGGACTGACTGGGAATGGCCATTTTTTTTACACTGGGAAAATGGATTGTACCACTGGGACTGGGATTTTGCTAATGGGACTGGGAATTTCAAAACCACTTTGGGAATGGGAAAGCGTATTGCAAAACAGCATATTATTATAAGCCTTATACATTTTTCAATATGCATTGGTTTGCCGAGACAGTGTAGGAAGTAATTAGCAATACGCGTAAATCACAAATAGCTCTTGGAGAACGCTGGAAATAGCATTTCCGAGCCGGCTCTAGATTTCAAACATTTAGCGGCTCGCGCCTACGGCGCTCGCTAAACGTCCCCCACCACTTATTTTCCATTTCCTATGGCCCTGCAACGATATTATCCTTGCTGTGATAGGAGACGAGGATGAAGCTGCACATACAACCACAACACGCTCGGGAAGAATCATATAAAAGAGCGGAAATTAATTATTTTTTTTGCAACCATTTATTATTCCACAAAATTCAGGAGTCAAATAGAGCAACCAAGAGAACGGTTTTTAATACGTTTCAAAGCAAGGAAGTCTTCAAAAAGCACACTTAGAAATGCAAACATAGTGAAATAATCATTTACAATTCAGCCATAAAGTATGAGATCACTGGAAATTGTTAGATGAATTATCTAATAGGGTGGTCGCTAGAAGCGAGTCCACAATACTGGGATTTTCTTGAATTCATGTCAATGGGACTGGGATTTTATTTTTTAAATCGACTGGGAAATGGGATTTGTAGGCTCCCTTCAGGACCCCGCTATGAATTGCTGCTATCCTAAGTGCATTTTGATAGTTTGGTCCACTTTGGCCTGGGGAGCACCTCCCCACAAAAAATCCTGGCTACGGGCCTGTATTGTCGTAATAATGACGATGACTCTGCTGCTTCTGCGGATGTTTCAGTTTCTTTTGAACTATTCAGTCAGATATATTACATTTATTTCAATAAACTGTGCATTTACAATAAATTCTACATAACAAGGAATATTTCCCATGATCCATTTCCGTCTTACAAATGTATTTCATAGGATTGATTCTGCTCTTCACTGACCAACGTCTCTCCCATCGAGTTTCATGATACAAATCAAACGATGTCCAAAAACAATAAAACCAGAGAAAGTTGGAATTACGTGACGGTGTACTTCAATCTACCCTGCATGGTCGAGTTCTTCCTTTCTCATCCCTGAACACGAAACACGCAAAGGAAGACCTCTAGCTGCCAAGCTAAGCAGCACCCTACGCTCTTCTACCCTGTCACATTATACGTACTTCATTCTATGCTGCATGGTCGAGTTCTTCCTTTCTCATCCCTGAACACGAAACGCGCAAAGGAAGACCTCTGCCAAGCTAAGCAGCACCCTACGCTCTTCTACCCTGTCACATTATACGTACTTCATTCTATGCTGCATGGTCGAGTTCTTCCTTTCTCATCCCTGAACACGAAACGCGCAAAGGAAGACCTCTGCCAAGCAAAGCAGCACCCCACGCTCTTCTACCCTGTCACATTATACGTACTTCATTCTATGCTGCATGGTCGAGTTCTTCCTTTCTCATCCCTGAACACGAAACGCGCAAAGGAAGACCTCTGCCAAGCAAAGCAGCACCCCACGCTCTTCTACTCTGTCACATTATACGTACTTCATTCTATGCTGCATGGTCGAGTTCTTCCTTTCTCATCCCTGAACACGAAACGCGCAAAGGAAGACCTCTGCCAAGCTAAGCAGAAGCCCACGCTCTTCTACCCTGTCACATTATACGTACTTTAATCAACCCTGCATGGTCGAGTTCTTCCTTTTTCATGCACAAACTGGAAAGGAGATAAAGGAAGACCTCTCCAAGCATTGCACATGTATCGTAATTCAGGCCCGTAGCCAGACCAAAATCTCCAAGTATGTTGGCCCATGCTCGAGGATCCAGCGGTTTTTGTGCATTCCCCACGATTCATTTCTATGGCATTGATATTTAGGCATAAGATTATAGTCAAGATGTTTGATGATTTAGTCCTAAAAATACTGACGTCAAGTGGTCACGTGACCTAGGCATGTGAAATTTCGTTTTTTAAATATGCGGTCGCGAGTTTAAGATGTGCTGAAAATGTTTTTATGCTACAACATTAAGNNNAAGTTTTCCAAACGCAGTTGTGTAGAGCACTAGCATTGACAACATATGCAATTGTTTGTTTTTAACTATTCTTAAAACCGCGACCGCATTTTAAAGTAAATTTTCAAAGACTGTTGTCACGTGGTTATCACGTGTTCAGCTTTTTTGGTATTTTGTTGACTTCAATCAATTAAGGATATCGAACTCTATGGCTGTGCTAAGTTTCATAATGTTTGGTAAAAAGGAAGTGACATTATGATTTTTTAGATTTTTTTCTCTCGTTTTTGGGCTTGAACCAGGCCTTAACATACTTGAGTGAGTGGTTGGTATAAGGTGTCAGGAAGTGGTTGGTAAGGTGTTCCGTAAGTGGTTGGTAAGGTGTCAGGAAGTGGTTGGTAAGGTGTCAGGAAGTGGTTGGTAAGGTGTCAGGAAGTGGTTGTTGGTTGTTAAGGTGTCAGTAAGTGGTTGGTAAGGTGTCAGGAAGTGGTTGGTAAGGTGTTCCGGAAGTGGTTGGTAAGGTGTCAGGAAGTGGTTGGTAAGGTGTCAGGAAGTGGTTGTTGGTTGTTAAGGTGTCAGTAAATGGTTGGTAAGGTGTCAGGAAGTGGTTGGTAAGGTGTTCCAGTAAGTGGTTGGTAAGGTGTCAGGAAGTGGTTGGTAAGGTGTCAGGAAGTGGTTAATTGGTAAGGTGTAGGGAAGTGGTTGGTAAGGTGTCAGTAAGTGGTCGGTAAGGTGTCAGTAAATGGATGGTAAGGTGTCAGTAAGTGGTTAGTAAGGTGTCAGTAATAATATTGTTACCATCCTGAGAAGCCATTTTCTTGGCAATATCGATTGAGTTTGTCTTCATCAACAGCAAATTCTTCAAGGTCACACTACAAAAATAATAGCGTAAAAAGGACCAACTTGATATAATTAAAGTCAGTGTACCTTTTGGTCAGATTGGTACACTGGCCAACTCAACTGATATAATTAAAGTCAGTGTACCTTTTGGTCAGATTGATACACTGGCCAACTCAACTGATATAATTAAAGTCAGTGTACCTTTTGGTCAGATTGATACACTGGCCAACTCAACTGATATAATTAAAGTCAGTGTACCTTTTGGTCAGATTGGTACACTGGCCAACTCAACTGATATAATTAAAGTCAGTGTACCTTTTGGTCAGATTGGTACACTGGCCAACTCAACTGATATAATTAAAGTCAGTGTACCTTTTGGTCAGATTGATACACTGGCCAACTCAACTGGATGAATATTGGGTGTAGTGTTTGGAGTAGCCAGTCAAATACACAGTTGGCTGACACAGTTTGACTCTGATGCACTTTAGCATTGAGGTAGCCATGCAGTGCAGTGTTAGGAGTATGTAACTGGTCAAATGTGCTGCAGCTGCCTTAGTCTGACAACCCTGCATTTCATTTCTTTATACTTCTATTGGCCAACCACTCTGCTACGTGGTCAAAAGTAAAGTGGCTTATGCCTATGCCAGCCACAGGGTCCAAGATCATTTCAGCAACACATATCCTATCACTCTATCAGTAGTATAGGGCTATAGAATGGTCAAATCCGAGACTCACCGACACAGACTTGCTGCTTATTGATTTTTTCAAAATCCAGAATCCAAGACTCCTGGAATGCCAAGATTTTGAGACTCGCTCAGATTTTCCTGAGACCCGGTAGGTTTCAGAAACCATTCTATAGTCCTAGTAGTAAGATTGCCATAGACTGTAAGGACCATGGATGTCACTGACTCACCTTATTTGCAAGTAGAACAATAGGTATAGGTTTCTCATTAGTTAACATTACTTTCTGACTTATATCCTTGCACCACTACAATGAATAAATAATGTATGTGTAATCAGTATCCCACGCAAATATCAATGTAGAGCCAAGGAATGGATGACAAAATAATAAGTGAGATTTTGTGAGACCAAGGGATGGCAGTTTTAAAATGCAAGCCTTGATGTAATCATTCCAGAAGTTTGTAATGCAGAAACACATCATATGTAATCTGGGTAAAGTATATGCAAAACTATTAATTAATACCCCAAGTGAAGGGTTAATTATATTGCTTGGGTGACAGTACACGCACCTTAGAAACTGCTTCAAATGTCGCTGGTCTGAAAACAAAATGCTTGATGATTATCAAACACTATTATGAGAATTCAATAATGTATTTTACATTTTTACCAATTTCAAAGTAATTCTATATAATAACAAACAATTTACTGTACCTTGAAAGATCAAATACAATGACAGCTGCAATTCTGTAAAATATGAACAGAATACTCACTTACTCATTTAAAAACAAATGCAAAGCAAAAACAAATGAACATTAGGAGTTTTTACCCCAGGGGGGGGGGGGGGGGGGGGGGGGGGGGGGGGTACTCTCATAAATTTAGGATGGGGGTACGAGTCTGAGACCCTGGACCTATTCCAGACGAAAGAAAGATAATTTTGCGATCCTGTTCCAGACAAAATAGCGAAAATAGGTATCCTGTTCCAGACTAAAAACATAGCTAAAGTGTCATTTTGCAGTGGTAGACTTGATCGTGAATAATCTAGGACACTATATGGAAACAATCGGACCTGTTCCAGAGCCAGACTGAGCGTAAAATATACCCCTGTTCCAGACAGAAATAGTGATTTGTATACCCTGTTCCAGAGTCAGAGGGAAAAATCCATACCTGTTGAGCAGCACCATGGGCTCCTGGCAGCACATACCTGTATAGTCCATATATGGGAATACCCCCCCTGCATTTTAGCATAGTATTTGTGAGATATCAACTCAAATGAAACACAATTGTCGGCCAAAGTTCAACCATGATTTAGAAGATTCAAGGTCTAGATTCTAAATTTCATGTAATTTAAGCTGCTATATAGCTACCCAATAAGAGACAAACACTAAGCTTGGGCTACCTGTGGTAATGGGCTCCTGGTGCACATACTTACGCATATTTATAATAAATTCTGGTCATGTGACCAAATCGTTCATGACCTGCAACATCCCTACAAAAAAGTCAGAAAAGTCATTTGATGTCAGTGGCGTAACCAGGGTGGCGTTCAAGTGTAGGCACGAACAACCGATTGTGGCAAGAGTGCCATCGAGGGAGGGGGGGGGGGCCTTTTTCGCAATGGGTAGCTACGCCACTGGATGTACATCAGATCTTGGATGGTTTCATGAACTTGAAGAAGTACAGTACTGCTTAGAAGTATGTTAACATTTTTTGCGTGGAGTTTGCGTGGAGTCTGCGTGGAGTCTGCGTGGAGTCTGAGTGTAGTCTGCGTGTACTACACTCAGACTACTCTCAAACTACACTCAGACTACACGCCAACTACACTCAACTTTTTGCCTCATTACAGGCTTGACTGACTTTTTACACGCAGCCGTTAATTTATGTTTCCGAAAGAAACTGTACAGTGTATGTCTAGAAATACACGTACGGCGTATATATCGTAAAGTAGAAATTCAAAATCAAACCTCAAAGAAGCTTCATGTATCTTCACTTTAAAATAAGGCCGCGAAAAGGTTAATCACAATCGGCTACAGTTCTATCTATACAGTACGTGTAGAAAGTCAAACAACAAACGTCTTTCCCAACAACTTTCGGCATTTTCAGGATCATTATCAGTTCTAAAATCTAAGACTCATTAGCGTGCACGTGAGAATGCTATGTTTGAGACACTTGATTGACACATGGTTGTGTTAGCACGTGGAAATCTTCAAGAAGTTTAACCAAGTCCCGCTACTACTATAGAATTGATTAGTATTTTCTCCTACAGTATAAAGCTACAGGTGATTCAGCAAGTTTGTTTATGATCATCGAAGCGTTGTTGTCGGTTAAATGCACACAGTCAGGCCCACCGCAAACTTGCTGTTTGAGGATTTGAATACACTTGATCTCAACTTGTCTGATTCGAGAAACACTGGCCTAGACATGTACTTTTAATTGCAAGGGACCGACCTTGTGTTTACACAACAGACTTTGAGCTGGCTTTAGCAGATTGTTGTTTATGAGCAGTGTTCGCCGTTCAACGATTTTTGTATTTTGAAAACTTGAATACAATAGTAAATGTTTTATTACCATTCTAAGAACACATTATAAGTCATGCCTTTTGTAAATATTGTGGCTCTTAAAAGAGCCGTTTTTTCATTCAAAGAAGGAACTTCTACTGCAATTCCTTTTCTAAAGAATCCATGTACTCCAATCTTATGATAACCTTTTTCTTGAACTCTTCAAAATTAGCAACAATGCAGTAAAATGCATGTTGAGCGTCTAATGTTAATGACTGGTCTGCAGCGTTTCATTGTCAAAACCAAATTAGATATTCATTTCGCACCAGATAACATACTATAAAAACTTTCCCTAGTATTTAAGCTTTATAACGAGCTCAGTTTCATGCATGTACGTCAATTAGGACCGAAGATATGGCATGAGTTGGTATGCGTTGTTTATCGGTTTCTCGTTCAAGAAGCCGGCGGAAAGGACGCCATGTTCGTCGGTTGTCGTTTCATTGTCAAAACCAAATTAGATATTCATTTCGCACCAGATAACATACTATAAAAACTTTCCCTAGTATTTAAGCTTTATAACGAGCTAAGTTTCATGCATGTACGTCAATTAGGACCGAAGATATGGCATGAGTTCAGTTGGTATGCGTTGTTTATCGGTTTCTCGTTCAAGAAGCCGGCGGAAAGGACGCTATGTTCGTCGGTTGTCGTTTCATTGTCAAAACCAAATTAGATATTCATTTCGCACCAGATAACATACTATAAAAACTTTCCCTGGTATTTAAGCCGTAAGTTTGAGAGAAAATAGGGAGTTCAAATAAACGGAAAGAGTGTAGACAAGATAATTTTCACGTGTAACAAAACATGCCAATCAAATGTCTAGACATTTTCACATGTACACGAATGAGTTTGATCGCCGTTGGATTCAATTTATTTGCACTACACTCAAACTACACTCAGCCTGCGTGTAGCGTAAACAAAAGACTGTATAACAAAGGCGAAACTACACTCAAACTACACTCAGACTACACTCAAACTACACTCAGACTACACTCAGAATACACGCAGACTCCACTCAGACTCCACGCAGACTCCACGCAGACTCCACGCAGACTCCACGCAAAACAATGTTAACATACTTCTAAGCAGTACTGTATATTGATTTGTGGATGTGAGGTGAAAGATATTAATTAATAATATTATTCTGATTTAATTACTGAAAATTTTAAACAAGCAGATTCTAATCAATCAAACAGCATAAAATAATGAGGAATCTTGAGGGAATAATAATTATTAAAAATATATTAAATACTGATTCTTAATGTTTGTGTGAAAATGGTTGCAATCAATCAAGACAATCAAGGGAAACCCTTTGAGTGCAATTAAGAAAGCCATTTTTAAAAGTGCTGTATGTCATGACATGTTCTTCACGAGTGTAGCTACATATGTAGTAGTTCATCGCGATGAATTTTCCTGGCAGAATTCAACTTTATTCAGCCACTTTAAAAATAATGTACGTATAAATAATGAGTATATTAAATGCTTATTATACGCCGATCTCGTGAAATTACAGTACATATATTGCCTTTGGCAGCAACATCTAAATTAAAAATTTAGTATTTAAAACTATTTACCAAAGCTGTAGATTTATCCTTGTGTGTTCATCCCACTCGATGACTTTTAGTGCAAAATCCACACCTATAGTCAACTTGTAGTTTGGAGAAAAATATCCTAGGAAAATAACGATAACTAATGGACGACCATCACATCAACAGTTAGCAACTAATGAACCGAGAAAGGCCAGGGACAGCAACACTGACAAATACAACATATGGAAGTTATAAGTTGCATGTTCGAACCACAATATATGCAGTCGTAGTACTGTCCCTCTTCCCGTGTCCACGGCCTAATATATGCATGGAGCAAGTATAGCGCCGTGGTTAGTAGCATATGGCTTCCCTGCAATTAATGGGTGCAACGTACACGATTCAGTAAATTGATGTACCTTTGTCGCAAGGAATGTATGAATTACAATGCGTGATAGTTTGTGCTGTATCCTATTGCAGTAAGTACCATTACTTGTAGCATGGCAGGTGCGTGTTCTCCTGCTATAGCCACCATTACAGGTCTTTGAACAGGCTCCCCATATACTCCATTCACTCCAGTAAGGAAGGGGTGGTGTCGGTGTAGTGGGAAGTGGTATTATACCTAAAGATCCACGAATGAAAAAAATAAGAAAAAAACTAGTAAAGAACGGCGGCGAAGATTAAAGCGTTAGACGACGACGAGGAAGAGAGCAAGGGTGGCTTTACTTAGTGGGTTAGTGCGCGATCTTCTAAGCGAGAGGTTCATGACCTCACATCCTTGTTTCGACTTAATTCCCTCTAATCGGTGTAGCTCAGTGTAGCTTAGCTTTAAAATACCATTAACAAGGAGCACTAATGGAGGGAGGGGTCGGGATAGTTCTATCGTCCGCCAACGGGCGTTCAATCCAGCCTTTAGCTAGTGAAGTACAATGTTTGTAGCCGTGAGCATTTCTATGTACCTGTACAGCAGGACTTTTCGCATCGTGTTGCAGGTGTTACAAATGGACTAACAGTCTCCCTGATGAAACATTTGCCTTGTTTAGCAACCGACTCGCAGTTATCCACCTTGTCCACGTATGGCCCTGAAATAAGGTAAATATCGTAGTAATTCAATGACCGCTACGAGGATTCGTCAAGATCACAGGCAGCCCAACCATTGCTTCTGAGGCTACTTATAATTAATAAAAAACGATGTTGTATGCACGCGTCTTTTTTTGATGGGTTTCCTGTGGTAGAGCGCGCGCGCAATACCTATTATTTTTGGGCTCCCTGAGTGCATCCCGTAAGAAGCCGCCCGCAGAAATGCAATATTGAAACAATGTTGGATGATGTTGGGTATTCAAAGACCGAATAGTTAATCACTTACCACAACCTGTACATGTCTTATAGCAAACTCCGCTTAAGAAGCCTGTGTTGCATCTTCCATTCCTCTTGATTTCTTGGCACTTTTTTGCAGTCCCAGCTGTCCGTGCATCTCAACTTGTGGAGTACTTTTGTTTTCAGAGAAATAAAGTTGTACTCAGTACCACATTGAACTAGAGTCGTTTTCGTATGAGTGGGAAGTAGTTACGGTACGGTTCGTGCCGTACGTGCAGTGCCCTTGCCGTGTCCAAGCATTCTGATTGGTTTGAGCCACAGGCTTACCAAACGCGCGAGGTGGGGTTCCTGTGTTGGTTGGTTGGGGTTCCTGTGGTGAGTTCTGTTCGCCAAACCATGTGAATTTGCCGTTTTTATTGATGAAATGTTAAAGGGTTTTAAGGAGGTTTTAGTTTCCAATAAAGCGTCAAAACAAACTTTATTCATCCTTCTTTTCAGCTGTGTGTGTCATTTCTTCGTACGAGGTGTTTTTAAGCTAGTTATCTGGCATTTCATGGTGGTGGGTTTCACGTCCATCCTGTAGGTAAATTTACACAAGGTTGGACGTGAAACCCACCATGAAATGTCAGATAACTCGCTTAAAAACATCTCGTACGAAGAATGACACACACAGCTGAAAAGAAGGATGAAATAAAGTTTTTCTTGACACTTTATTGGAAACTAAAACTTCCTTAAAACCCTTTAACATTTCAACCTAAAAACGGGGTAAATTCACATGGTTTGGCGAACAGAAACTACCACAGGAACCCCAACCAACCAACACAGGAACCCCACCTCGAGTTTGGTAAGCCTGTGGTCAGAAGGTGAAGCAATGGCGGAAAATTTAAAATAGTTCATGTTCTCGTATTAAAAGCTTGACTAAATGTCTGGACGCGTCGGTGGCAAGTACGAGAAGTGAATGAAGCAAAAGAACGATGAGAAAGAGCTGGTAAGCTTACAAAATGTAAGAATTACTTTGAATATTTGATATGATCTCGATGTAAGAACCACATTAAGCTTACTAACACTGTATCACTTACTGTTTAAAATAACATAGTAATTCATTGATACACTGTATATGGATTCATCGATACACCAACTAGGCTAGTAGTCAAGGGTTTTAGAGATATTGAGAACTTAGAACGAAACGAAGTGACTGCATCATGATACAGCGAAGAGAAGTTTTGTTATGACTGACTCACATTGCAGCCCTCGCATCGCAGTGGTTTCTGGATGATATGTATATTTAAAATAACCTGTAATGTCATTTTAATCACTTTACACTGACCAGGCGAGTTGTATGACCATCAGTGATTAATAGTATTGTACACGTGGATCAGTTCTGAGGAGTATTTCAATTTAGTTTGTACAAATTCGAATATGTAAGTGTTTTGCTATACCGGCTGTATTAAAAATATACACCTATTCCAAAAATCGTTGTCCCCACCGAAAGCAACAAGCAAGAAGCTCACGACCGCAAAGGGCATTGGGACTTTCTCCTCATTCATTTATTTTCACCTCCGTAGGCGTATTTTAAACAACATGCATTTTCAATGGCCCGAATAGTTCCAAATGATTGCTATTCAACGCTCGTAAAGGGATAACTTCTCCGAGTACCACGGATACATTAATAAATTAGGAAATTCCCAAAGTCCTTTGCGGCCAGTCAGCTTCTTGCTTTTTGCTTTCGGCCCGGACAATTCGATATTTGGAATAGGTGTATAAGAACTAGTGACCACGGGAACTGGGACGACCAACGAATCATGCACTCAGTCTTCACACTATAAAAAGTGTACTCAGTATCCTTTTTTATATATAGTTATACTGTAAAATACTTCATTCTCTGTTGATAATGATGACATGCGGTCGTCGAAATGTCCAGCTTATATCACTAACTTTTTCTTATAAAATATTTCGCAAAATTTTACTTGTTGTATCCTATCAGTGCTACCAATCTATAAAAACACACAAGAACTACGACTAAAATCCATATGAATAACTTACTTTCTGTTAAATAATTGTCTGCATGAGTTGTTTGGAAATAAGACGAAGAGAGCAGGCAGTAGTAAAATGATGACCCTCATGGCAGAACCAATACTGAAAACAAAAAAACAAAACAAGTATTCAACGCCGAACTGTGCAACCAACCACTACGACCTGCAAGGGGTGAATGCAGACAACTGAACGAGAAAAAATCTTTTTACCTTCGCCTTCACTACATTACCATAGCAACAGTCGTATGTATTGTCGTCATGGGTTACCATCAAAAGGTTTCCATGGTTACAGTTGAACCTCGCTATATCGAACACAGAATGACAAGGAACAGTCGTAGCGGGGGTCCTAGGTTCGAAATATATAACGAGGTCTAAACGAGATACGAGATAAACTAAGGAAAGCAAACACCATTAAACAGACTCTCAGTTGATACTTTTGTGCTAATCAGTACTTTTAGTGGTAGTGATCACACTATTCAAATATAACGCTTGAAAAGAAAATTACAGGAAAATATTATGAAGATTGATGAATATTTGATAGCTATCAATTGAGAATTAATTGAACTACTTATGTTTAACGAAACCTTAACCAATATATTTAATCTTGGGTTATTACTATCAATTGTAAAGCGTGGAGAACTAATTTTACACTTTACTCTCGAAAAGCAACATACTAAATTCATATAGTGCCCACGTGATTGATACATGACGTCATACATGACGTCATTGCGTCTCGACTGATAAAAACAAATACAGCTAAGCTGAAAACAACTGACATATATCATGTATATGTCGGCGCTGAACACGATCTGTTATTTCTTCATTCATTCATTCATTCGTTCAGTTTCGTTCTTTCTTTCTTCCTTCCTTTCGTTCTTTCATCCTTCTTTTCTTTCTTTCGTTCTTTCTTTCTTTCTGCGTAATATAACAGGTCAGACTTTGGCATGCAACTACTTCTAAGTTACTCTAGTGCCATATCCACTACAAGGTGACCTCGTAACTCGATGACGTATTAGAAACATGCACGAACCATTCCAGTTCCAAGCTAAAAATGATCTTCATCAGTTTTCTGCCTGGCATAATGTTGTCAGTATTTGTTGTAAGATAAAAAAGGCGATGTTCAACACTTGGTCAACGTCAACCAGCATAGGAACAATATTTAATGATATACTGAAACAATGG
>JAUJYZ010000193.1:0-7500 GCA_033675265.1 Actinostola sp. cb2023 | reverse complement strand
CCCCCTTCCCCCCCCCTTTCTTTTTTTCCCTCCTTCCCCCCCTTTTCTTTTTCCCCCCCTTTCCCTCCCTTTTTTTCTCCCTCCCCTCCTTCTTTCCCCCCCCTTCCCTCCTCCCTCCTTTTTTTTTTTTTTTTTTCTTTTTCCCTTCTTTTCCCTCTCCTTTTTTTTCCCCTCCTCCTTCTTTTCTTTTTCCCTTTCCCCCCCTTTTTTCTCTTCTTTTTCCCCTTTTTCCTTTCCCTTTCTCCTTTCTTTTTTTTTTTTTTTTCTCCCTTCCCTCTTTCCCTTTTCCCCCTTTCCCCTTTTCCTTCTTTTTTTTTTTTTTTTTTTTTTCCTCTCTCCCCCCTTTCCTCTTTTTCTTTCCTTTCCTTTTTCCCCTTCCTTCCTCCTTTTTTTCCCCCCCCTCTCCTTTTTTCCTCTTTCTTTTTTTTTTTTCTCCCTTTCCCCCCTTTTTTTTTTTCTTCTTCCCTTTTCCTTTTCCCCCCCTTCCTTTCTCTTTTTTCTCCTTCTTCTTTTCTTCTTTTTTCTTCTTTTTTTTTTTCCCTTTCTTCTTTTCCTCCCCCTTTTTCTTCTCTTCCTTTTTTCTTTTCCCTTCCCCCTTTCTTTTTTTCTTTCCTTCCCCCCTTTTTTCCCCTTTCCCTCCCCTTTTCTTCCTCTTTTTCCTTTTTTTCCTTTTACCCTTTTTCTCTCTTTCCCTTCTCCTTTCTTCTTTCTTCTCCCCTCCCTTTTTCTCCTTTCCTTTTCCCTTCTCCCTTCTTTTCCTTTTTTCTTTTTCTCTTCCCCTCTCCTTTTCCCCCCTTCTTTTTTTTCTTCCCCCCTTTTCTTTTTCTTTCCTTTTTTTTTTTTTTCCCCCTTCTTTCTCCTCCCTTTTCCCTTTCTTCTTTTTTTTTTTTTCTTCCCCTTTTTTCTCCTCCTCCCTTCCCTCCCTCCCCCTTCCTTTCTCTTTTCCTCCTTCTTTCCTTCTTTCTTTTTTCCTTTTTTCTTTCCCCTCTTCCTCCCTTTTCCCCCTTTTTCCCTTCCTTCCTCTTTTTTTCCCCTTCCCTCCTTTCCCTTTCCTTCTTCTTTTCTTCTTCCTTCCTTCTTCCTTCTCCCCCTTTTCTCCTTCTCCTCCCCCTCCCCCCCCCTTCCTCTTCCTTCTTTTCCTTTTTTTCTCCTTTTCTTTTCCTCTTCCCCTCCCTTTTTTTTCCCCTTCCTCCCCCTCCCCTTCCTTCCTCCTTCCTTCCCCCCTCCTTTTTTTCCCCTCTCCTTTCCTTTCTCTCTCTCCTTTTTTTTTCTCTTTCTTTCTCCTTTCTTTTTTTCTCTTTTCCCTTCCTCTTTTCTTTTTTTTCTTCCTCCCTTCTTTCCCTCCCTTTTTTCTTTTTCCTCCTTTTTTTTTCCTCCTTTTCTTCTTTCTTTTCCTCCCCTCTCCTTCTTTTCCCTTTCCCCTCTCTTCCTTCCTTTTCCTTTCCCCCCTCTCCCCCCTTTCCTTTCTCCCCTTCTTTTTTTTTTTTTTCTCCCCCTTTTTTCCTCCCTTTCCCTTTTTCTTTTCCTTTTCCCCTTTTCTTTTTTTTCCCCCTTTTTTTTTTTTTTCCCTTCCTTTTTCTTTTCTTCTTCTTCCTCTCTTTTTCTTCCCTTCCCTCCCCCCTCCCCCTTTCTTCCCTTCTTTTCTCTTTCCCTCTCCCCTTCCCCCCTTTTCCTTTCTTCTCTTTTTCCCTTTCTTTTTCTCCTCTCCCCTTTTTCTCTTCTCTTCTCCCCTCTCCCCTCTCCCTCCTTTCCCTCCTTCCTTCTTAACTTTCCCCCCCCTTCCTCTCCTTTCTCTCTTTCCCCTTCTCTCTCCTCTCTTTCTTTCCCCTTTTTCTTTCCCTTCCCCTCCCCTCTTTCCCCTTTTTTTTTCTCCTCTTTCCTTTTTTTCTTTTTTTTCTCTTTCTTTCCTTCTTTTTTCTTCTTCTTTTTTCCCCCTCCCCCTCCTCTCCTCTCCTTCTTTTCCCCTTCCTCCTTCTCTTTTCCTTTTCTTTTTCTTTTTTTCCTTTTCTCCCCTCTTCCTTTTTCTTCCCTTTCTTTTTTTCTTCCCCTTCTTTTTTCTTTTTCTCCTTTTTCTTTCTCCCTTTCTTTTTTCCCCCCCTCTTTCTTTTTTTCTCCCTTTCCCTTTCTTTCCCCCTTCTCTCTCTTTCTTTTTCCCTTCCTTTCCCTTTTCTTCCCTCCCCTTTCCTTCCTCTTTCCTCTTCTTTTTCTCCCTCTTTCCTTCTCCTTCTTCTTCCTTTCCTTTCCCTCTTCTTCTCTTCCCTCTTCCTCTTTCTTCCTTTTCTTTCTTTTTTTTTCCCCCCCCTTCTCTTCCTCTTTTTCCTTTTTCCTTTCCTTCCCTTTTCTCTTCTTCCTCCTTCCCTCTTTTTTTTCTCTTTCTCTTCCCCTTCTTTTTTCCCCTTCCCTTCCTTTTTCTTCTTCTCCTTTTCTTCTTTCCCTTCCTTTCTCTCCTTCCTTCTTCCCCCTTTTCTCCCCTTTCCTTTTCTTTTCTTTTCCCCCCTTCTTTTTTCTTTTCCTTTTTCTCCCCTCCTTCTTTCCTTTTCCTCCTTCCTTCCTTTCCCTTCTTCTTTCCCCTTTTTTTCTTTCCTTCCTCTTCCTTTCCTCTTCTCCTCCTTCTTCCCCCTCCTTTCCTCCCCTTTCCCCTTTCTCTTTTTTTCTTCCTTTTTTCCTTTCCTTTCTTCTTTTCTCTTTTTCTTTTCCCTTCCCCTTTTTCTTTCCTTTCCTTCTTCCCTTCCTTTCCTTTTTTCCTTTCCCCTCCCCTTTCCCTCCTTCCTTCCTCTTCTTTTTCTTTCTTTCTCTTCTTTCTTTCCCCTTCTTTCTTTCTCTTCCTCCCTTTCTTTCTTTCCCTTTTCTTTCTTCTCTTCCTTTCCTCTTTCTTTCCTTCTTCCTCCCTCTTCCTTTTTCTTCCTAGCTTCTTTCTTTTCTTCATTCTTCTTCTTCCCAGCTTTCTCTCTTTCCTTTAATGATTCTCTCCTTTTCTTTCTTTTTCGCGTAGCATTACGTCATGTAGTCCGTATAAGTCTTAAAATAGGTACCACTATTAAAAATAAAATAATGTACAAACAAAAAAAAAAAAACACTGTGTAGAATAGACAAAAACACACAACAACGCAAAAAACAAATTTCTTGGAAAACGCAAATGTTAAAAAAGAAAAAAAAAAGAAAAAAAAAAAAAAAAACTGCAAAAAAAAAAAAAAAAAAAGAAAATTCTGAAAAAAAAAAAAAAAAAAAAAAAAAAAAAAAAAAAAAAGAAAAGAAAAAAAAAAAAAAAAAAAAGAAAAAAAAAAAAACGCGCGTACAAAAAAGAAAAAACAAAAAAAAAAAAAAAAAAAAAAAAGCACCCATAAAGGAAGAGTTCCTTCCTGGATTGCGATAACGGGTAAACTAGGATTACCGTAGACACGGCGATACGCAATAATAAATTTTTACTAGAAACAGCACAGAGATTAGCCCTCTTATTGGGTCACGCTGGAAAACAAGAAAAAAAAAAAAACTGACGGCTGTGTCCTATAATAAAAAAAAGCTTCCACAGGAAGTCTGTATTTTGTTACTTTTTTTTTTCGTTCCAACGTTTTTTTGTTTTTTCTTTTTTTCTTTTGTAACTTCTTTTTTTATTTATACAATTTGCTTCTTATTTTTAATAAATTATTATTATATTAAAGTTAAGATTTTTTGGTTTAATGAATTTTTACGTTTATGCTTCAGCTTTTTTTTACAATTACGCATCATCCATTTTGTGTATTATGCTATTTTTAATTTATAGTCTCGTTTATGAATCTCCTCTCTTCGTTCTCGCTATTACCTACGCTAAGGCTGACTATAAGAAGGTAGAAATAAAACGCTCCCTTTTAAACAGCACTGCAGAGAGGCCTGCTGTCTGATGTCAGCTAGCAATAACAGTTTATGCGTTTTGATATCTAATATAAGCTAGAAACGTAACAGCAATAAAGAGAAAACGTCCCTAGCTATCGATTTAAAAAACAATACTTTATCAAAAAACCTGTCTCATTTTATATCTAGCTTTATCTTTCAATGTTCAGATGCTTGCCTCATATCAGCTGGCAGTATATTTATTTAGGAGTTGCCGTGACTTCTGTCGAACCAGTTTCTTGTAAAAAAAATGAATTAAGATGTTATCTAATATCGCTCTAAGCATCAGAGCTATTTCAGAGTCTTTACCACTCTTAAAAAAAACAAAAAGCAAATAACAAAAAATCAAAAATTCCCTATCAGGCGAAGCTCACTTGTCATACTAAAAACAGTATTAAATAACAGGAGGGGGGAAAAATTCTAGAAAATTTAAACGCTTCTTTAAACAACAAACAATAAACAAAAATAAGCCTTTTACTGCGAGCAACCAAAAAAAAAAAGAAACAGCAAAACCAGAGACAAAGAAAAAAAAAGACCAAGCAAAAACACAAAAATAAAAGATAACCAAAAAAAAACAACGGCTAGCAACTCAAAAAAAAGAAAAAGATGCAATCAAAAATCGAAAAAAAACAACAAAAAAAAAAAAAAAACCTTGTTAAAAAACAAGCTACCAATACCAAAATTGCACAGATGCTTTTAAAAGCAAAAATTTTTAAAAAAATCTTTAACACTTTTACAACAATAAAGTTAATCTTTAAAAAAAAAAACAGAGATGCAATTACTAATATAAAAAAAAAAAAAAAAGACAATTTAAAACAAGCCCATCCTAAAAAATCGATTTTACCCTTCTCGTCTAAAGCAGAGATCCTGCTCAGCTAGCACCGAAGCTTTTTTTTCCCTCCCCGTTAGCTCCCTCTCTGCCTCCCTCTTTGTTCTTCTCCTTTGCAGAGATGCCTTTCCGTCACATGCCCGAGCTAGCGCTCTCTCCCGTTTAACATCGGCTCTGCTATCATCGCTTTACCGACTAACAAAAAGTGCATTCCTACATTTTAAAAAAAAAAATACCTTTGCTTCCGGGAAGGGAAGGGCTCCACTAGCACTCCAAAAGGGCTTTGTTAAAAGCAAAAAAAAACAACATTATCCAGCAAAATACTAACATAGCAGTAAGCAAGCTAGCTTTCCCTCTTTTGAGAGAGTGGTCTCGTAGTATATTCTTTATTAACAAAAAAAAACCAATGCAGATCTCGCTTGTTTGTTCTTGCGACGCTAGCATTTCTTTCTATTTTCTTATCTTAAAATTCGATATTATCATTCTTTATATATACAGTTCTTTAAAAAAAAAATTCATAATAACCTTACATCTTAATAAAATATACCGAATTTTTCCCTATTCTATAATCATCACAAACTAAAACAAACCTCTAGCCTTGCTCTCTTTTTTAAATAAAAATTTCTTCTAGCTTTCCCTTTTCGTCTTTTACGAGGTCATCATTAGGTCATCCGAGACTTCTATTATTCCCCTTTCTGCTTTCCTATATCAACTCCACATATCTGGTTAATCCCCGACAAAAAACATATATAAAAATCTACTATGAGTTGTCGACTGAATCCTATTCCTCGAAATTCTTAAATAGACTACTTTCTTTTTTATACATTACCTATGTCTATCTTCTCGGCGGCTCAATCGCATACTGTAGTACTCTGAGAACAATGAGCCTACTGCTTTTAAGCTGTAGTGTAACTGCTTTTAGAAAAAAAGGTACAAAAATCAAAATAACTATGTAATTTTCTTTCATTTTAGATAGCTAAGTTTTCTGTCTACTCTTAGCTCCTCTTTAACGAAAATATACAACAAAATAACCCTCAAAAATCAAATAAAAGCAAAATCATTCAAATCAAAACACATCAATTATATAATAAAATCTTGTTGCTTTTATTCTAACCGTTCTAAAGAAAAATAAAAGCTTCTTCATTTCATTCCAATAGAAAAATAACCAACAAAGACTTCACACATCTTGTTCTATTTTGTCCGCTAACTTTTACACTACTGTGTAAAACAAAAATCTTAAAGATTACTTGTGTGTTTCGTACTACAAATATCTACCAAAACTCATGAAAATCCTCTCTATAATAGCTTTAAAAAAAAAGTAGAAGGAACAAAATTTAATTAGTACCTATCAAATTGACGTCTGCCTTCTTAATACAACGTAGAGCCGTCAATGTGGTTTGCCTTCGTCCTTCTTAACTAATAAAAATGTCAAAAATGAAAGGATAGCCTCAGAATTTGATGAGAGTTTGGTTGAAGAACAAGGACACATGTCAGCCTTGCGCGAGGAGAACCTGACAATGACTGGACAGTTTTGCGTGACGAGGGAGGAACTAAACAATATAACATGTTATTTGTCTGTCGAGTTTCATTTTGATTTGCCTTTGAGTTTCCATTTGATTACCCTTTTGACTTTGAGAGTTCATTGACACCTTGTGATTTTTGATGAGTTTTTGTTTTTAATGCCTCTCTCCTCTAGCCTTCAGCTCCCTGAACGTTGAGTTTCTGAATCGAATTCGGGTTTCGAGTTACGGTTCGAAAGTAACAAAACAGACATCTTCTTCAATACAATATATTTTCTCTGACGTTCATGACAATCATGTGGACAGTTAAGTTGCGAGGGAGACTATTAGTCCCGGTGGGAGTACGAAATAATGATACTAAACTTGAGGTTGCATAGAATCCCCAATGGTTTTCCGAATAACGGCCTCGCCGTTGTTTTTAAAAAAAAATATAATTTTAAGGCGAGCTTCTAGTCCCTTTTAAACCACTTCTAAAGTCCCGATTGAACGATGAACTAGAATTCCTGACCTTCTTAATTAGCTTTGAAGATCCTACAGCTGCTTGCAAAACGAAGATTCATAATCTACTTGAGTCTGTGTCTCTTTATCTTTTTCTTTTCAAATCCTGCGGAGTAAATCTTGAAACTCCGGATACTATTAAATACGTCGCATACTCTCATTTTGAAGCCAACAAAACGACTGACTACCTACTACTCTTACTACTATACTACCGAAATCCGCTTTTTTTCTAAATTTAACTCGGGGCGGCCTGCGGCCTGGGCCCGAGTTAATAGGCCAATAACTCTAACCTTCCCTGTAGGGTGTTTTGTGTCGTTGTTAGTTTACCGACCAGAGCCTAAGTCCCCAAACAAAGCCTTATATACAGCTCGATAATCAAGCCTCTCATCATAAGATACCCTTGGCGAACCTGTGATTATCGAAATGAAATACCGCTTATTTGGCGGACTTATTTTGACATTTAAATATCAACAGATATATGAACTATGGCAGCTACTGGCAACATGTGCATTGTAGATAACAATCTAACAAATCCTAGGGGACGTCAAAAATTCAACTAGAGAAGTTGAAAGTGGGGATTAACAATTCAAAAATGTTTACTGTCATTCATCTGTCGGTTGTAGCTAGTTTAATTTTTGCTTGTAAATTATTGTGCAGTGTATTGTATTATGTCCGTCTTGCAAAACTTGCATGCGTCACGAATTCACGACTCGATGAATATTTAAATGTTAACGAAAGCGGAAGTCGAATGTTGCCTATGTAGGTTGCGTTGTCATTTGATCAGTT